>APFE030694123.1:0-73484 GCA_000404065.3 Pinus taeda
GAAAGATCCTTAACTTTCTTATAGCTAGGATTCATCGAACAAAATGATGGTCTTTGGCATATAGTTGCATTTAGGTGTTTTTGAGAGATCATACGGTAGGACCTGAAACTCAAACCTAATTCAAGATCAACCGTAAAATAAACCAAATTTATCTAAAAACACATTGGAACTTAACGTGAATATCTAGAGGTCTAGGCTAGAGACGTGTTCAAGCGTCTTTAAACCTAGTAGCTTAACGTTGAGTGGTTGGGTGATTCCTCCACAGTGAAATGGTAAGTGCTAGTACGGATTGGGCTCCCACGTACCGTCGCGTATATATGGGGAGACTCCATTAGGCTTGCATCCTTTATCCATAGGAAGCCGAGTCTACCGCCTTGTGAACCGTAATGCATCGAACACAGCATTCGAGAAGATTGACTGCAGTACGGGAAGTCCTTGGTTCTCATATGATTGCCAAGGTGTATAAGAAGTTTTACGGTTGCTTGGTAAACCTTTTTGCCTAGAACTTCCAGAGTAGTCGCTTTTGATCCTTTTCAGAATCTCTAAATGAAAAGGTGTAAGTGAGTGTCTTGTCACTTCGTGCTCATTAAACATTCGAAGTAGATAGAGTCATCTTTTTGTCCTTTTCTCGACTCTCGAAACATGAAAAGGTCAAGTTTGGTTCCTGCGTCTTAAAATTCATTTGGCCACGATAATATTACCCGGTTAGATCTTGTGTGCGTTTAGTTTGAGTAGGTTTTATCATTAGCTTCTTTAGGGTCTTTGTTGGGACATCCTGGTGGATCCATCGATTCCGTCCTCGATCCCAAGTGAAGAAGGGTCCCCATCTTCTGTTGCCCCTGAAACTTTGGTCTGTGACACTTTTCCCATTGTTCCAAGCGTACAACCGTTGAATTCTCGAGCTCCAGGAGACGATTTCTATGAGTTCTTTTACAACCCTATTTGGGAACCCTTTGACGAGTCTCATCCTGCCACTCCTGTCGGTGCTCCATCCTCTATGGCTTCATCCGATATGGGCGACGCTTCTCCAGTGTCTAGTGGCCCGGCCGTTATGTCGAGTATAGATACTCCATTCCGGCAACATCCCCTGTTATCTCTACGCCTTACACCGTCACGTCTTCTGGGCAAACGGTGCCAAGGCGTTACAGGTCATTACGGGATGCTCGACAGTTCTTTTCTTGGGGTCACGACGTCGTCCCTACCACAGGACCGTTTATTTCCCAAGCCCCTCATTCTGCTGTTACGGTAGTCCCCACCAACCCGACCGTTTGTGTCGCTGCATCAACTCCAGTTGTGAGTGCGGTCATAGCTTCATCCGCTTTCACTTCTACCGCGGACCCATCTCGAGATCCAATGCAGAGTGGTGAACCGTTTCCTTCTTCTAGAGTTGTGCACCCTGCAAGTGATGCCCCTCCTGCTTCTGAACATATGACAGAGGAGGAGGCATTTTTTGAATACTTTCGTAATGTCCAGAACCTGGATGGTCAAGGTCCGTACTATGATGCCGAGAATCATCGTTTGTACACCTCTCTGCCTCAAATTCCTTAAGATGAAATTTCCGTTCCATTGAACGTGGATTGGGGCACCATCGAATATGGTGGCGGTGAGTACTATCCAGGACAAGGACAGCAAGGACCACCTTACCAAGGTCAGCAACCTTACGTGTAGCCTGATTATGGGCAGCAGTTTATAGGTCAAAACTACCCTGGTCAGCAAGGAGACCCACAAGGACAACCTCATCAAGGACAACCTTTGGTCTCTAGTGGTCCTGCGTTTACTTATTTTGGGCAACCTTCAGGAAATCCGAGACAACCCAATGCCCAACAAGGTCAACCAGGTACCCGACAGGGCTACCCTTCAGGGCAACCCTATGGGAACTAGGCACAACCTCATGGGCAATAAGGTCAACCCGTAAACCAGCAAGGAAACCCTTATGGGCAAGGAGGCCCGCCTTACGTGCAGCAAGGCCGGCCTACCACTCAGCAACCCTCTGGTCATCAGGGACAAACTTCGGTTGCACAAGGGCCACCCCTCACCCAGCAAGCTCGACCTTCTGGGCGAGTGAGGCCGCCCCCAATCCAACCAGTACGACCCTCTGTCTAGACAGCTCAGAATGCAGGCGGGTATCAATCCCGACCTCCTCTTTCAGGTGGGTTCCAATCCCAGCATCCATATCAAGTTGGGTACCAATCCCGGCCTCTGTATTCAGGTGGGTACCAATCCGAACCTCCTTACCTGGGCGGGTATCAATCCTAACCTCCATACTCAGGCGGGTATCAATCCCAGCCTCCGTACTCTGGCGGGCATCAGGCCCAGCCTCCATATTCGGGTGGGTACCAATCCCAGCCCCAACATTCTGGTGGATATCAAGTGCCGCCTGGTTCACAGGCTCAGTACGGATTCCAACAGCCCCAGGGACAGAATCCTTACGTCCCTTATCAGAATTACCAACAGCTGCAGGGTAATCCTCAACCGAATTATCAACAACCTGCTGGTCAATTTGGTAACCAATGGGGCGCTGGGGGGCAGAACCAGCAACCTGGTTTCGGGAACAACCCCTACAGACAAAATCCTTATGGACAAGGCCCTTATGGACCTGGTCCATTGGGACAAGGACGATGGGGGCAACCTGGAGCTGGGTGGAATTCTGGTTCCACCTCGTATCCACCGCAAATGTCATTTAATCCTCAATTACCATTTCTAGTCACGTTGGAACTGCCCGATGTGTCAAAGCTGACAAATGATCCCATTCTGCATGATCTACAGTGGCCACCAGTTCCAACTAAAATTCCAAGTGACTGTCCCAAATTTGATGGGAAGGCCGGAGAAGACCCTCAGGCCCATGTCATGACGTATCACTTATGGTGTTCGTCGAATTCATGGCTCGATGATTCAATCCGACTTCGCCTTTTCCAAAGGACTCTCACTGGTTCGGCAGCAAAATGGTATATCAAATTGTCTCGTGCATCATTCCATGATTTCAATTCGTTGGCTATGGCATTTTTGAATCACTTTCAGTTACCCATTCGGTATGAGACGAGGACTCATCTCCTGACGTCTCTTAAACAGAGCACTGCTACACATATCTCCAATCATATTCATGAATGGAGAAGGCGTCGCAGGTTAATCAAGTTCTGGATACCTGATTTCCTCCTTACTGACTGGTTTACTACCTCCTTTGTCCCCCAGATTGCAAGGGACATCGCTATGGGGACATGCGTAACTAAAGAGCAAGCGATCGCGCGCGCTCAGTACTTAGACTTAGTCTATTCTCTGTCTGGTACTTTGTATGATTATTTTCCAGACGCCCCTAGGCCCGGCACATCCAAGGCTCCGCCCAAACCATCTGTTGATGGAGTCATCGGCTCTGTAGCACAGGCCCCTAAAAAGTCATCCAACTCTGGGAAGCAGAAGTCTAGTTCACCCAACGAGAACTCTTCCCAGGGCATTGTTATTTCTGGTAATACTTCCGAGGTGAATGCTGTTCAATCTTCTACGACAGGCAAAGCCTGGAAGGGTAAGAAAAAGGAAAAAGGAAAGGGGAAGAACAAACCCGATCAACCCAAGCAGGGATCGTCTAAACCTCCTGGTGAGGAAGGTGCTAAGTGTAAGCCTAAGTACCCGTGCCTCATTTGTGAGGAAGACCACTATACTAAGGACTGCCCTAGGCGGGCCGAAGTTAGTCGGTTGTTGAAAGGTGCTCAGGGGATCCCTGCTGTTTTGAAAGAACCCTTTCCCTCTCAGTAGACCTAGATGGTAGCTGATCCTTCTTCATCCTCTCCTTTCGGTTCCCAGGTCTTCATGGCTGGAACTATTCCGATCCATGTATCTACTCGAGCTAAATATTATCCGTCATCTGTAGGGAAGGAGCCAGAGGTTCCCTCAAGTGCTCCTCCATCCAGCTCTGGCCCACTCCATATCGAGAGGCCAAGCACCGAGATGACAATCTGACCCCCTCCCAAAGGGGTACTCAGGAGGTCTTCCTATAACCCGAATGCTCGTGCTTCCCAGCACTACAGCATCGTGGAGGATTTAGCACAGGCTCTGTCTGCCATGTCCGCATTAGAGGTCCTTCAGAGCTACCCCCGCCAGAGGAAGTCCTTGCTATCGGCCATCAGTGGCATAGACCCAGCGGACTCGGATTTAATCACTTTCGATCTCGAGAGTCATGTGCCACGACTGCCTCATCAGATCGCTTTCCTTATACAAGTCGTCATCAATTCTAAGACGATCCATTGTACGGTTATTGATGAGGGCGCCTCGACCTGCATCATGTCTGTTGCATGTTGGAAAGTCATTAGGTCTCCGACCTTGAGTCAGTCCCCGACAACCTTAGAAGCGTTCGACGGGAGAGAGTCTCGTCCGTATGGTATCCTTCAACGGCTACCGATTACCTTAGAAGGGAAGATCGTAGAAGTTGAAGTTGAAGTTGTAGACGCCAGTCTTACATATAATCTTCTTCTGGGCCGAAGCTGGACGTACACTATGTGTGCTGTAGCTTCGTCTCTCTTCCGTGTCATTCACTTTCCCCATCAAGGGAAAATTGTCACGGTTGATCAACTCTCATTTTTTGCTTCCCCTTCTGAGGGAAACGTACCCTTCATTGAGCATACCTCAGTACCTTATGAAAATGTGGGAGCCGGGCTCTTTAAAGAACCCGCCCTTATGGGTTTTTTTTCCCTCCCACCTCCCAACTTCGCCTCGATCTCGATGATCTCGGTTCGTTCTGACCCTTGGATTCTTCCATCCATCGACCAAATAGAACCTTGGGGCGAGGAGATGCCGTTGAGCCCAACCGAGCTCAACTACATTGAAATTGTCGCTGCATCGGCTTCTCATGCTGAACCCACTGTCTCGAGTGGGGCGCTTGACTCAGATGATTTTCCCCCTTAGGTAGGAGAATGCACCTCTTCGGATCCATTGAAGGAAACATTTCCTTCCGATGAGGAAATTATAGAAACAATGTCTCTGGATGAATGACCGTGGTTCCCTCTTCACCACCGTTCTTCCTTTCTCCCTACCTCCTAGGAAAATTTACTGTGTCTCGCACGGTTTTCCTCATCTCTCCCTTCTCAACCCCTTCAGACACCCATTCAAATTTATTATACAATGTCAGAAGGAAATCTAGGGAACATCACGCAGACTCAACCGATCGACATCTCTGTCAAACCAGGGATCGTCGAGAATATTTTCATTGGAGTGACCTGCACTCTGGAGGAGATTCAAGTTTATATCGCTCTCTTTCGCGAATTTCGTGATGTTTTTGCATGGTCATATGAAGAGATGCCCGGTATTGATCTATCTATAGTCATGCACGAGATACCAACGTATCCCGGGGCCAAACCTATTCGCTAGCGTTTGCGTCCCGTGCACCCCCGCAAGGCGGTAGCCATCAAAGCAGAGGTGGAAAAGCTTCTCAAGGCAGGATTTATCTATCCTATCCCATTGACAGAATGGGTCTCAAACATTGTCCCTGTCGATAAAAAACAGAGCACCATCCATGTCTGCGTTGACTACCGTGATATCAACAGAGCTTGTCTAAAGGACAACTACCCCACTCCATTTATTGATCAACTCATTGACGAGTGTGCGGGTAGCGAGATTTATTCATTCATGGACGGTTTTTCTGGTTACAACCAGATCAACATTGCTTCGGCAAATCAACATAAGACGGCCTTCATCTATCCCTGGGGCACCTTTGCTTACAAAAAGCTCCCCTTCGGCCTCAAAAATGCCGGTGCTACTTTTCAGCGTGCGATGTCGTATGCTTTCCATGATATAAGACACATCGTACAGCCGTATCTGGATGATCTTCCTACCCATTCAGCTAAACGTGCAGACCATCCATCGCACCTTCGTGAAATTTTTCTTCATTGCAGACACTATAATATTCGTTTAAATCCACATAAATGTGTCTTCTGCGTGGAATCAGGTCGACTACTCGGGTTTATCATCTCCCGAGATGGCATCCATCTGGATCCTTTGAAAGTCGAGGCAATCGTGAATCTTCCTCCCCCTGCAACTTTGCGGCAATTACAGAGTCTGCAGGGAAAAGAAAATTTTCTACGACGATTTATACCAAACTATGCCGAAGTGGCGAAGGGTTTCACCCGGTTACTGAAGCGTGACACCCCATTCCGATGGGATGCCATAGCCGAGGAGTCGTTTGCTCATCTTAAAACGCTCCTGGTTTCCGCCCCTTTGTTGCAGCCTCTGAATTACCATCGTGATTATACGCTCTATTTGGCTGCCGCTGATACTACTATCGGCATGCTTTTGGTTCAGGACGGTGATCATGGCATCAAGCATGTCATCTATTATCTTAGTCGCAACTTATTAGACACGGAAACTCGATACGCATATGTCAAGAAGTTGGCTCTTTCCGCGGTTTGCGCTTTCCAATGATTCTGCCACTACATTCTGTTGCATACTACTACAGTGATTTCAGATTGTAACCCCATGACATATATTCTCTCACGACAATTGCTGGGGGGAAAGTACTCAAAGTGGATCGTGATCCTCCAAGAGTTCGACTTGGAATTTACTGCAACCAAGTCCAAGAAATCACTTGTTTTCGCTGAATTGCTATAATCCTTGCCATCCGCCGCTGCTTCCTCGCAAATAGAGGAATCGATTCCAGATGAAACTCTTTTCCTGATCAGCACCCTTGATCCATGGTATGGAGACATAATCGTCTATTTACAGACGTCCTCCTTCCACCCCGAGACTTAGAAAGATGCTCGTCGGCGGATCCGTCACCAAGCTCAGCCATATCGCATAGTTGGGGACACCCTATACCATCTTGGGGTTGATTCAGTTCTTCGTCGGTGTCTCACCTTCGAAGAAGCTGAAAGAGTTCTAAATGACTGCCACTCCGGTGCTTGTGGCGGTCACATGTCTGGATATGCTACCACACAAAAAATACTTCGTGCTAGCTACTTTTGGCCTTCCATCTTTAAGGACTGCATTCTTGTCGTCCGTTCATGCCACGGATGCCAGATATACCAGCGGAAAATGCGTGCTCCTGCTGCCCCTCTGCACCCCGAAGTGACCGTTGGCCCCTTTGCTAAGTGGGGCATCGATTATGTGACATGTAACCCTCGCTCGGCCGGGGGGCACGGTTACATCATCGTTGCTGTCGATTACTTCACAAAATGGGCCGAGGCGATGCCCACATTGTCCGAAGATGGTCACACGGCAGCGCAGTTCCTTTTCAACCATGTTATCTCTCGGTTTGGAGTTCCACAGGCCATTGTCATTGATCACGGAAAGCATTTCCGTAATCACATGATGGTCGAATTGACAACCCAACTTGGACTTAGGCATGATAGTTCATCTCCATACTATCCTCAGGCCAACTGTCAGGTTGAAGCCGTGAACAAAGTCTTGGTCACGATGCTTCAGAGAACTGTTGGCATGCACAAGTCTAATTGGCATCTGATGTTGTTTTCTGCATTGTGGGCCTACCGGACCTCCGTGAAGGATGCCACCGGCTTCACCCCTTTTTAGCTAGTATATGGGCTGGAGGCAACCCTTCCAATTGAGTGTGAGATTCCTTCACTCAAATTAGCCGTCGAGTTACTTCTCGAGACTACTCCTGCAGAAGAGCGACTTATTTACTTGGAAAGACTAGATGAGACACGTCGTCTAGCCTCCCTTGCTATCGAAGCTCAAAAGAAGCGAGTGAAAACTCACTTCGATAACTCGGTTAATCCTCGCTCTTTCGTCGAAGGTGACTTGGTCCTGCTCTATGATCAGGCTAGTGATAAGCTAGGAGCAAGGAAAACTCGAGCCAATGTGGCATGGGCCCTACATTGTAAAAAGAGTTCTACAAAAAGGTGCCTACGAGTTGATCGATTATGAATGCAATCCCCTGGACCGGCCCCGTAATGGGCTATATCTTAAAAAATATTACGCCTAAGTCCAGGCACTCTCTCATTTATTTTTACATGCATATGCCTTTTTACAGTGTGTTTTGCGTGTGTGTGTGTTTGTTTTGATTTTTGTCTTAGCGAACCGGCGTGATTGTTGCTTATTGTGTCTTTTGCTTCTGAACTGATGTCTGGATCACCTTACGTTGGTTTCGCTGATGGTGCTTCCCGCAGCACTCGCAATCTCTCGTCTGCGGCATGGGTGATCTACAATCCTCATGGTGAGTTGGTAGACATTCAAGGTGTGTGTCTAGGTTGCACAACGAACAACATAGCTGAATATAGTACTGTAATTGAATTATTTGCCGAGGCGATTAACCTCGGAATCCGCTCATTAGTTGTAAAATTGGATTCACAGCTTGTAGTTCACCAACTCAATGGACAATATTCCATCAGAGACCATCGCATATTAAGGTTGTATTTACGTGTTAAGTTATTGGAAAGAGATTTTGATTATATTACTTATCATCACATTCCAAGAAGACTTAATGCTGTAACTGATGCATTAGCTAACTATGTATTGGACAGACATTTGCGAAACATGTAAATTCATAAACATAAAGAAGCATAAGATACAATAAAACACCATGTATATATATATATATATATCGTGTTGCGCACTAAGGTGCTCAAAAAATAAGTGTATATGTCTCATGAATCCAAACGTTCTCAGTACATCTGAGACATATGTCTCTCAAAACAACAGCAGAAATGAAACCTAGGCATCTACTGTGGTGGGTTATGCTCTTTGTAGCATGCCACCGCTCGTGCCACCCGCCTCAATAGGCGGTGCATCCTGGGTTCCACACCCACTGTGTGGATTTGTGCAGACAAGGGGACCTCCTCGATCCCCTGATAGTCTCGGACTCCAGCTAGTAACCCCTCCAGGTTGTGGATCACGGTCTCTGCCTGGTCACCTCCTGCAGGAGCCAAGGCCAAGGTGCCAGCACCTTGATCTGCCCTCCGTGCCTCTGGTGCTAGGCCAAGGGGTCTCACAGGTGCTACATCTGCATAGCATGAGCATCTATTAAGACATGTACATGGAAAATACAAAAACATCACATAAACGAAAATGAAAAAGATCAAGTGTTATACGTCCATCATCCCACTGCTCTCTCGCAGGCAGCGGCATATCTGGGTCACCACGGAAGTCGATACCGGCATACGGCCAGTCCTCGACGAAAATGACTGGCTCTCTAGCCACTCTCGGAAGCAAAGGCCCCATGACACTGAACGCCCACCACCTCCACGAGGCATGACCCGGGACCACTTGGTGGTCCTCGTCTCCCCCGCGTTGCATGGCGGGTCTAGTACCATGGTCTGCAGCTGGAGGGCCGGCACTCACTCGAACATAAGTGGAAGCAGAAGAGAACCATAGCTGAACTGTTTCGACTCTCCGCGTCGACAGTTGTTCAGCTGCCTCTTCATGCTGTTGGTCACAGCTGCCGCTCAGTTGAAAATCGTGGGTTGTAAGCAATCTAGAGCAAGTAAAAGGTTCGCCTTTGAGGCCTCGTGGTTCGCTAGGCTACCTGCTGCCCGCGTCACCAGAAAGAGTATCGTGTGGAGCACTATGTCGGCATGTTCCCCGACACCCACTGATGGGATACTGACCTTCCCGCTCCGTGTTTTGACCACCTGTGGGCAAACACAAGCCATCAACTGATCCAGCGTCTCACCGCTAGGACGCTGCCCCTCTAGAATGGGCATCGCGCCTCGGTGAGACAACCCAGTCAAAAAATAGATATCTGTGGAGTCGAACTCGATGTCTCGACCCCGGATGGTGAATTTCCCATCTACTGGGTTCCACGCCCTGATCAGTAACTCTAACAAATCCGGCTGAGCTCTCAACCATGGAGTGAGGAAGAATTTCATCAAACCGCATGCCCGCATTGCATTGCGGCATCCAGCATCAGCAAATGCGGCTATATCGGCGTTATCATGGTCCCTCTCCTACCATGTGAAAGCCATTTTGCCCTGTGAAATCACCCAAAAGTCATTAGACGGCCTGCATGTGGAAATTGGCAATTAAATTCGAAAAATTCAAATGTCACGGTGCCAGCGCGACTGTTTCTAAAACAGCTGCGCTGGAAATGGCCGCCTGTGCTTTTTTCGCTGGGTCAACGCGGAAGGACACGGGTTTTCCGCGCTGACCCAGCATGTGGTGTATGTTGGGAAACCCGATCAGCGCGGACCTGATAGGGAAATCCGCGCTGACCGAGAGCGCACCAACATTCAAGAAATTTGGCAAAATAGACAAATCCCACGGTGGATTTGCATAAAAATATAACTAAAATGAAGCGTAGGGCAAGAGGGACCTGCCTGGAATCGACGGTTGGGAAATTGGCGTCCGGATGAGGAAGAATCAGCTCCGTCAACTTTGTAGTATTTCAACGTTCTTTAGAGCTCCAATGGTAAAATGGTAAAAATGATTTTTACAAACCTCCTATTTATAGTAAAAATTCCTAAATTTGACTATAAGTCCTTATGAATGTGGGTTTTTGCTATAGTTTTGCCATAGATTCAATCTGGATGTGATTAATTATGTTTTAATGCATGTTTTATTATGATTTTCGACATATCGAATAGGTTTACGCGGGTATTTTTCTTGTGCAGGTCTTCGGAACCGACAAAGTCACAGTGGATTCGTATACACTTGATCCAAAAAATGTCACCGTTAAGCTCTTTTTTGACATAAAACAAGGAAATATTGCCGAGCCCCCTCTCAGCTCGTCTAAAGGAACGAGAGGCGGTCGCTTTTAAAGCTCTTTTTTGACCGTTTAAACCAAAAAGATTGCCGGGTGTTTTTCGTTTCGCACTCGTTATTGGTTCTAAAACGACGTGATTTTGGTCGCTTTTTTACTTTTTTGGGCCGAAGCCACTACTTACGAAAATTACTCCTCGGTCGTAATGATCGGGCGGTTCTTTCTAGCATCATTTTATACTTTTTCGGGCTCGAGAGACACAACTTTACGAAAAAGCACCCCCCTGGAGTTTCCTTTTCAGCTGTCTTTTCAAACTCTCTAAACATGAAAAGGCGCTGAGTTCTTCCTTTGTCAGACTCGTTAAAACTTAATGACATCGGGCTCCATCAAAATGATGCTCTTCAAGCATATGCTATCCCCATCAAGCTTGTCATCCAAAAATACTCGGGGTACTCGCCAGAAATGGTGGGGGAAATAAAGGAACCGTAATCGTCGTCATCGGCAGTATGTCGCTCTTGATCATGGCACTGTTTGCATTCGTGTCTGGGTGGGGACATCTCATCTCGCTTCACTTTTGCCTCCATGGGTTTGGGTTATCCTATTTGGCCACTCATCTGCTCATTGTCCTTTCGTTACGACCTCTGATCATTTGACCCCCAAATACTGCCAAATCCGTCACTGTGCCGCTGATATGTTCAAGAGAAGTTGGCCTCTGTGAGTATAACCTCCCTCTGATATTTTACACAAAACAAACTTGTCTCTGCCCGTCTTGCGTCGATGATGTGGGAAACATTATGGCCCACCTTCGATAAAGATCACTTCCTGTTGACTCCAGCTCATTATCTAGGAGTGACCTAGGGACTCCCTTTGGGTACCTTGGAGCCTGCATGCCTCAATGGCAGGTTCTTCGTGTTCGACGCGACGTTTTCATCATTGGCCTCCGATCGAACAACTCCGCGGGTGTTCGACACCGGCTCATTCATTCACACATCGTGGATTGTACCTACAGTACCTTGAGGACCATTGTCATCATTGGTGGCCCCTCTCGCGTCTGTTAACGGCTTTCATCATTGGCTGGTAATCAGACGATGTTCAAGCATGTTCGACTTCGACACCTATATTCACATGCTTGAACTTGTACTTTGTTCGGGTTTGGATGGAGCGCAAGACCCTGGTTCTAGTCCATTGTGGACTAGGTTGCGATTTTGTGGGACATTATTACATGAATCATTGATGGATGGCTGCGACCATACCTGAGTCTTCTTAAGGATGGCTGCGACCATACCTCTCATCATTATGGTCTCTTCGGCTAGGTGGATGCGTCCACGCCACAGACCTTTCTTCATATGTCTTTTGGATGGCTGCGCCCATGCCTCGATTGCATGTAATTGAAATATCAGTTGTATCTGCCTGCAGGTTCTCCCTGGTGGTGTTCCAGTCTAGCAATCTTGTAAAGCATTTCACCCCTCCCACTCTCTTGGGCTTCATGCTTTAGGGGGCATCTGTTACACAGTAAAATGTCACTGCCATCATGTCAGTCTCACTACTGTGCCATAAAACCACATTCACCTCACCTATGCTCTCTGAAATGGCTAAAAAACCCTCTTTGCCTAAGTTAATTGAATCATCGCGTCTACTCATTAAATAACCGTGCTGACTGGCAGAGGATAATGTAACTGCTGCCCTACCAGCGCGGAAGCACACGTGTTTTCCGCGCTGGTCTAATTTCACGGACAACGCACCCTCCGCTTGTATCATTGAGCGCTAACTAGACCTCTTCTATAATTGATCTGCGATGCCAGCGTGCCAGCCCAGTTTTGCACCCGCACTGATCCTGTTTAGGCGAATTTGTTCTAACAGCCAACCTTCCAGATGACTCCAGACTTGGCTGTTAGCATTGTTGAGGTCGCCATCCTTTCTCTGGCATTCTGTTCGACTGACCATAGCACTTATCTTGGGGGAAAGCTCATCCTTTACCTGTTCATGGAGACTCCTTCTCCTTTATAAGCCTCCTCCATTTTCCCATGAGCAGCTAGTTTGGAACATATAGACTTTGATAGAGGAATTCTTGGTGCATTAGTGCTGCTTTTTGTAGGCATTTGGTGTGTTGTGTGAGGATTGCTTTTGAGCTTGAGGAAGGTTATGAGCTTTTTGCCTTGTGTGTGAGAGAGAGACGTCTTTGACTTGGGAGATCCACTTCAAAGGTGAATGCTTGGAAGACATGATGGCTGGACCCTCTAGAGAAGGACTCAGCGTCAAGACTTTGGTTGTACCTTACTCTATTTTCTGATTAATAAAGATAGATGACTACTCTTATGGTTCCATTTCCATTTTTCCTATGAATGATTAATGTAAATTGTATCCTTCCTGACTGATACATAGTTGTTTTTAGTAGATTTTACACTTGTGTTTGTTCTCTCTTTGCTTGTGCAGGTGTCTGTCCGCGAGGATAGTGGACAACTGTGATCGGCTGGAGCGAAGGAGTGAGAGGATCATCTCTTCGACAAACGTAGCGTTGGAATCCAAGTAGGTTTCTTTTACCCACTTGTTAATTACAACTAGGAACCTGCAGTGTAGCATGGTTTGATTGTTGCTAGACCCCCTTTGGGCTAGTAGGGATCGCCTCTATCTGTAGAGGGGATTTACCTCTCCAACAAAAGTCAAGAATCTTTTCTTCACGGAGTGCAGAGCACACGCTAAATGCACAGTCCTAAATCAAGCCAAGCAATCAAAAATGCAAATTCACATGCATGTATTTGTTTTCAGCCTTCTTAATGTGTGAATGACGTTAAGAAATCTATGTGCAAACTGAATTACTTTTAAAGCGATAGTACTCAACAAAATTCTTTTTCAAAACGAAGTGAAAACAAGCGAGACACTTTGTGATTTTGAAATGGAAATTGCTTTTCGACACTTTAAAACTACTAATTCAAATCCTATGCAACAGTAACTGTATAATCGACTATCAAGAACAAGGGATTTCTTCCTAAAATTGAAAACAACAGCTACGACACTTTCATATCTAGAGACGACAGTTCGACTATGCTACTTTTTGCAAAAGAGAACTAAAAACGACGCACAATACATAAAAACATTTATAGTTCTTTGCACTAAGGAGGCGGAATAATTCAAGAGAATGGGGTTTTTAGAGAAGTACACTGACTACAAATAGAAAAACTCTTGAATAGGACTGAAAACAGTGAGAAAAATCCATAGTATGAGGGTAAAGTTAACCCTCCCTGACTGTCGCACCTGTTACGCAGTGAACTCAGTATGTAGCGCACCTACTGCACTCGGGGAGTGCGATGCATATAGACTGCCTTGAAGGCAGGGTGCAATGGTAACAATGCGAGACTTTGAATGGGATTTCACTCACAGTTTGCAATCTAGTTCAGGTGTTTAGGCCGAATAAGTAAATATCAATGTATGTAAAACACAGGGGTGATCTAAGAGGTTACAAGAGCCACCACTTAGGGAAATTATATTTCTTGCAGATCTATTGTTTAATTCATAAAAAAAACCCAGAGATAGACTAAAGCAGCATTGAGCTACTTTGCATTTGTATGACAAATGCAGTTCGAAGGCTAGTTGGCTTGACTTCAGGCTCCGTTTGTAAGTTTATGAAAGAAACAAGGATAGATAGTCTAACAAGTGATCTAGTCGCTCCCCAGTGGAGTCACCATTTTTTTATCAGGGAATAGTGTCCACTCGGATGCTTCTATTCCCACTAAGATGGGTGGCTATCTTAGAAACAAACAATCAAAGTCTACTATTGTTTCCTTTTATGAAACTAGACGAGAGGAGAACTAAGAAGACCAACCTGAGTCTTGCACTTGATTTCCTCTCCTTCTTGATAGAGTTTCGCCACTTCTTCTTTGTGCCCAGCTTCAAAAGAACCTGTGGAATCACAGAAAAATACTACTATCTAAGAAACAAAGATATAAATTCATAAATAATACAGGATCAGACGTGTATTAACCATATGCATGCATATATAAACAAGTACACAAGAATATGGAAGGAAACAAGAATAGCTTTATTAAGATGAAAAGTAGCAAGAGGATTACAACCATGTGCTCTGACCTAGCATCATCCTCCAGCTAAGAATCCCTTCTTCACCTCAAGCAAAGCTTAGATCACCCAACACTACGAATGTACACCAGAAAACCAACAACACTTCTCTATAAGATACAAAATTCCAGCCTCTGGATCTCTGTGATGAGGGATCCATATATAGATGATTACAGAGAGGTGAGTCATCTTCTGGGATCTTGATTAGTGTCTTCTCTCTGATAGTTCCTGCTTCCACTTGGAGAATGATGATCTCTTACTCATCCCTGGTCGAAAATAGAGAGGCAAGTGTCAGAGGGGAAGCTTCTGGAAGATTCCATGATCTTCCACCTCGCATTTTTGTCCCTGCCATTTGTCCATTCCCAACCATCACACCTTATAAAGGAGCAAATCAGTATGCATCGCACCTTGTACACTGGGAAGGTGATATGCATCACACCATCTGCATTGAGCTTTCAGTATGGTCCAGTTTTGACCATTTATGAGCAGTTTTCAGTGGAGAACTTCTGGGAGATGATGTAATCAGTTGACCTTGTTCCTTTAGGAAGTGAAGAAACACTTTTAGGGACTTAGGAGCCCTCAATTTATGTACATTTATGATTGGGTTTGAAGTTCCCAAAAATGTCTATAACACTATTGTTGAATCTTGTCTGTTGTACGCAGGTGGATACACGTACATTTGTCGGTCTATGTGGGTCGAATGGGTCTATCAGAGATCATTTCGCACAGGTTCAGGGGGAGCATATATTCTTCTAATGATGCATTGTTGGCATTATCTAAGAAGTCCTTGGTTTGATTTATCAAGAGTTTTCTGGTGGAGTAGATCAATGTGTGCTAGTTTGAAGGTTGATTCTGCTGATAGTTGTTCTTGTCTCTATGTCATGTACTTCTTTTCATATCAAGGTTATGTAACGACCTATTTTGGTTTCCCCACTATGCCTGGGATGAATGAGTTTTGTCTATATTGTGTATTCCCACTTGGATGGGAGATGGATGTATGTATGAGTCTTGATGATAGGAAGGTTACTTATAATGTATGGATTCATGTTCTTTCTTGTAGAACATCTTTTTGCAGACAACATTTTAGCACAGAGCATATACAAAGGGGGAGCTCGTTCAAAGTTTTAAATAGGTACTTAAAGGGAGTATGGTAGTCCACCCCTTTTCCCTTTATGTCAAAGGGGGAGAGTGATTGGTTGTTGTTGTCATCAAGTCCAAAGGGGGAGATTGTTGACATTATGATACATATGTTGTACTTGATGGCAATCCACTCATCTTAGATGATAAATTATAGTGCAGAGAAAAGTTCACACACTTTCATGAAGAGAAACATTCCTTTCATGCAGAGAAAAGTTCACACACTTTCATGCAGAGAAAAGTTCCTTTCATACAAAGAAACGTTCATGCACTTTCATGCAAAGAAAAGTTCCTTTCATGCAGAGAAAAGTTCACACACTTTCATGAAGAGAAAAGTTCCTTTCATGCAGAGAAAAATTCAAGCACTTTCATGCAGAGAAAAGTTCCTTTCATGCAGAGAAAAGTTCACGCACTTTCATGCAGAGAAAAGTGATCGCACATAGGAAATCTTATGGTTGGTTCATGGTATTTAGTCCTTGGTATTTGAACCTATGGTTTTGGGCCATGGTATCCTGTCATAAGTGTTGATCCCAAGTATTGGATCCATGGTATTGAATTGTTATGGTTTTTGGTCCATGGTATTGTGAAAGGCCTAAGCCTATAAAAGAGGAAGGAGATCATTTGGCAAGGCATCATCTGAATTATTGAATATGTGATAAAATGCTAGATCTGGAATACCGTGATTGGGTTATGGTGAAGATCTAGATCTGTATGAAGAAGGAACCTGAGCGCAAGGAGAAGGATAAGTTCTATTGATGGGTCAAAATCTTAAGGCTGGAATAGTGGTATCTCTATATGATTTTGATCTGTCATATGTGGTGCACGCTTGATCTATAAATCTGATAATCTAGGTTAACTAATATCTGAATGTTTGAAAGAATGAATTTATAGATCTGTACGCAGGTTTCTTAATAGTAAAGTAGCGTACATCTCTTGATTTATGTTCTAGCTACTTCTGTTTATTTCTACAGTGTTCTGGGTTGAGAAGTGGGGTGTAATTACTGTTATTATGATCTGGGTACAATCGTCAGAGAAGTGTTTACCTTGATTCAGTTTTGATTGGTGAAAAGGTGATTGGTTGATGCAGAAATTCTTGATGTTTGATTGATGTTATTTGTGGATCCAGTCTGAAAATTTATGAAACGTGGTCCCTGGAAGGAAGATAAGGTTGTAGTCTTCTGCAGATAGCAGCCTGTGTACTAGTATTCAACTAGTACAAGAAAAAAGGGGGTTGTAGCTCCCTTCCAAGAGAAGCTGGAAATTGAGAGAGGGTTGTAGCTCTCTGCAGGTAGCAGCCTGCGTACTGGTAAAGGACTGCACCAATACAGAATCATTGTAAAAAGAAGTTTCTAATTGAAAAGATAGAGACATATTGCAGCAGGTGGTTTTCACCCACATTGGGTTTCCACCTTATATCTTGTGTTCTTGTGTGTGATTGTCTTCTACTCTATTTTTATGTTCCTGGTTACTTTTTATATGATCCTGATGCACAGATTAATGCTCAACATCTGTAGAATATTTTAAATTATAAGTTTGTATGGTATACGCAGGTTTCCTTATCTGTAGTTGCATATATACCCGGTTTTCTCTAACTGAAGTAGTGTATATGTTCTGGGTTTGAAAAAGAAAATAATTGACCAGATAATACTGATTCACCCCCCTCTCAATATTATTTCCAACAGTACCTGGGTCCTCAACAAGCAAAATGTTGATGTCACCATGGAAAATGACACCTGTGGCTAACTTTACTGGCATTCCCCCAAAAAGTTGCTTTCAACAACAATAGTAACTTCAAGGGTTGGATCATAGTACATGTACAAGAAATTACTAGAAATGAAAGAGATAAAGAGCCAACAACCTGGTTAACTTCTCATAGATATCAGGATACCATGATAGCTCTTTCAACTTCTCAACCTAAACATCAGAAATACATATTAATGAATTCAGTAAATGTATTAGTATGGTGAAAAGGTGAAGATGAGACTAAATTTATACCTTGGCTTCTATTAGTGCCTAGATCTATGTCAGGTTGAGAAAGGTAGGATCTAGAGTAACATCAAACCACGCTTAACCTAGTAGCTAGCCCTACCAGGTCGGGAGAGGACTCTCTCTTGGTCAATCTCAGTAAAATATGATCAATGAGGCTTGAGATGACTGATGTGAAAAATGATTTTAGGCTAGGTACGTGTGAAGAAGAGTTTTAATGAATTTGATGATGTTTTGTTGGCTCAAATGGAAAGGCAAATTTGGGTCTGGGAATGAGGCTCAACTTTGTAGAGATCTCTATGGGGCAAGGTAGGCAACTAATTTGGCACTTCAAATTGAATGAAATGGAGGGATTTTAGGTAGGTGAGGAGTTGAAGAGGGCAAGAAAACCTCAGGGATCCTCTTCAAACAACTGAAAACATAAATAACTAAACAAGCCCTAGCTAGAGCACTGCAATTTCAATGGATTCTACCTTTATCCTTGTTTGATTCAGTTAAGATGAAGCAAAGAGAGGTGATGACATACATAAGACACATGTAAACTTACAATTATAGAAGGAAACACAATACGAAAGCAAGATACTGCATAAATCCCATAAAGTGCTGCAAACCCTGGTCTATTCATTAGCCAAATTACTGAAATGAGTATACAATGAAGCTCCAAGATTTCCCAAAAGTCCAACCTTTACAAATGACTAAAAAATTACTAGATATACGCATCAAAAAAATCATGCTAGGCTTTAGGGGTCGAGTTGATAAGTTTAGGAGCTACTCCAACAAAGTCTAAACTAAGAACTAAAAAGTAGGTAGTGGAACAACTTGCCTCTAAAAACTAGGGAACTGATTCATTCAGTTGCAAACTACCTTTTCATGGATGAATCTACCCCTATGAGTGAAAATTTAGCATACTTACATCAAAATCCATCAAGTCACATTAAATTACATCATAATTTTGACAATTAGAAGGAGAAAAGTCAAACTGTCAAGAAACTAGGCGAAAAATAGAGTTTTTTTGGCCAAAATGAGCAAAATTCCTCCTATGCATTGCTCTGATTTCCCTATGTGTAGAGCCTTTTTGCAGCTGATTTTGGAGGCCTTCCCGGTGTCCAAATTTTCGCAAAGTGGGATTGCTGGAAAGGTTTTCCTGTCTACGTTCTAGAACAAGTGTAATTTCTAAATTTAGCCTCCATTTGCCCCTCCAAAACTGAGTTCTACCAACACTGCTTCCTGTGTGTCTAAAAAGTGGTAGAAAGGTCATTTTTGAGGTGTTTTTGACCTTTTTGGAAGCTCAAAACCTGTCAGAATTTCTTGGCCATTTGTGGGCATGCATATTTTTTCATTACAAATCCAAAAAAGCTTAGTTTTCCTCAAAAGGAGGTACCCATCAAAAGCGAGCGCCAGGTGGTGCGGCGCATCGGGCAAAAAAACCTGTTTTTTAAGGCAAAAATTGCAAAATTGCAAAAGATGTCCCAAATTTCTTGAAATTTGGGTTGAGTGTCCTTCATTAAGTGTTGCGTTGGGCCAAGGAAGCCTCAGCCAAGATCTGAAGTCTATCTTGCTCTTTTTGCCTCCTCGATGCCTTCTTCAACTTGGCCTTCAAAATCTTGATTCTTGATTTTACACACCATATTTATTGACAAGTAGTGGTATGCCATGTTCCTCAACATGTTTTTCTCATTGTTGGCCTTCTCTAGCATCCTTTCCCAAGTGCAAGTTTGTTCTCTCAAGCCAAGATTCCCGGTCATGTTCAATCTCTTTCTCATACCCATGATCATTGTCTCTTTCCATTGCTTTCCTTTGGTTTTGAAAAGTGTGGTTGTACATGGATGGTTTTGTGGATAACAGTGTGAAAATATGGTGTAGGAATGAAATGGGTAGAGTGTATGGAAGAGAGTGTAAAAATGTATGTGTGAACAAAGTTTAGGGATAGGAGTAAGAGTTTTAGGGATGTGAGTAGGGTTTAGGGAGTGTAGCATTTGGGAAATTATATGTGGAGAATGGGATTAAGGGGAAAATGTATGAGGGGAGTGGGATTAAGGGGATAGGGTATACAACCATTAGTGCAATGAAGAAAACTAGGGTTTTAGGGTTTTGGGGATATGAGAGTAGGATGAGTGGAAATGAGAGGAGGAATGGGAAATGAAATTGGTGAAATGTAGTGAAGGGGATGGGGAAGTGGTAGAGGATAATAAGACAACAAAAAATGGTAATTTTGGAAACCCTAAGCAGACTTTCAATGAAACTGTGCAAGGAGCTAGGGTTTTATTTTTCACCTATTGAAACACCATAAACACTGATGGAAACTCATACATTGGCAATATGAAGATGTAAACTTACTTGTGGAATGAAAAATTTTCAATTTTGGAGCTTTTGGAGGAATATTTGAATGGATTTTAGGCTTTGTAGCCCAATGTACCATACTGCCCCAATGCATAGCACTAGTTATAAAATTACACTGTAAACCACTGCCCAATGTGCTGCTCCATCTCAATGCATAACGCCCTTTTGTAGACAAGTTTTGGAGGCCTTCCTGGTGTCCAAATTGGGCACGCGACAACTCGTTGGAAATATTATTTAGTATACTTTCAAACCCAACTAGAATTTTTCAGTTTGGAGTTCATTGTCCCTATCAAAAAGCAAATCTCCCAAGACTGGTCAAAATGTGCAAAATGAGGCTGCCTAAAGGCAGAGTGCTATTGCAGTCAACTTTTGAAGGTCTTCCTCAACCCCAAATTGCATGCATGATAGCTCATTGGAAAAATATTTGTATCTAGTTATCATTTGACTCATCAAAAAAGTCATTAGGCCAACCAACCTAAGAGAAATCATGTTTTTCCCAAGGTCACTTCCGAGGTGCATCAATTCTCCTGGGGCAACTGTATTTTTGATATTTCTCTAAAACCATAACACCTGTGTAAAAAGTGAAGGCGGTTTTTCTTCCTTTGCCTATTGTGGAAAAAAACCTCTCTCAACTTTCTCAAATTCATCTTGTCTTGCTCAGAAACATCATTGGAGTAAAACCTATCTCAATGTGTTGAATAGATGATTTGTCGAAAGGAATTGAAATGAAGGGGATAAGGGGCTTCTAAATTCTTGAGAAAATTTTTGGAAGTATGGAGGAATGTTAGGAAGTAGGGGAAAGTCGAATTTCAAATATTGAGTGATGGGAAGGGGTCCAAAAGGGCAAAACACCGGCCTAGCCTAGAAAATTGTCAAGTTGTAGCAAGAAACTAGGGTTTGTGCAAAAATGAGGAATTTGGGGGATCCCAGTGATGGGAAGTGTTTAATAAGGTACATTAAGGATAAGGGAAGGTGTATGAACATCAGGATACAATTTTTGCTGATGATTTGACCATCGAAGATAAATTACCTTCAAAACCCTAGGAGAGGGAAATGAACCTTACCTAGGCACAACTGAAGCATGAACAAGGTGTAAAATGACCCAGTGGAACTTGAAATGATGATGAAAACCCTATGAATGATGGTACACTCAGCTGAATGGTGACATGGACCAACATTTGGACAAATTTGAAAGGAGTGAAAACAAACCCTAGACCTAATACCTAGTGACCAAATTTTACTTAAAAACTCACTAAAATGACAAAATTTGACCTTGACACCTTAAAATCACTTTGTAAGAGCATGTTTGATCATGGAGGAAGGCTGCAAAGAATAACACTAACAACTTCATACTAAGCAACTGAAATATCACCTTCTTGAAAAGAAGCAAAGTTGTCACTAGTGGCATTACACTCCATTGGATCTTCATCTTGTAGTCGTGTCTAGTCTTCATTCTTTAAGTGAAGGCAGTCAATGTAAGTCTGCAGACAAACAACATTTATAAATTTTTTTTATAATGCATAGTAAGAAGAAAAAATATCCACGCACATGTAAAACAACTTTGGGACAGGATTATACCTTAAAAGGGTATTTTACTGTCCTCTAGTTTGCTCCTAATCTAACACTCATGGCCCTGAAGATTCTAGTTACCTACAAAATATTCACAAGTCATGATCAAAACTCCTTTCACAACAATATTTTTTCTACAAAAAACAATTTTCGGAAATCACTCTCTACCTCAACTCTATCACCAGGTTTGGCGTCATCCACTAGCTTGTCATGCATTGACAAGTTGACATATGTGGGGTTTCCCCCTTTGGAGTGGCATCAGGGCTTTCTTGTAGCCTTATGATTTTTTTGTTAGCAAACCTGACCCCAAAATAAATGAGAAGGAGAGTGTTGTAATAATGAAAATTCAACAACTAGATTACTATTTAACTCAACTATATTGGCACTTACCTACATCTATTATGAGCCAGAGTCATGAAGTTCATAGCAGCACATTCTGGCCTTCTATGTCAAGTAGGTTCATCGGTTTGATCTAGTAGGCAAGTTATGAGTAAAAACATGAGTTTCCAAATACATTTTTGAACCTCGTTTGAGACACAACCATGTTCATAGAAAATGAGTAGTATTCACTAAGAGAGCTTGAGAACTGCTTCCAATGGCATGAATAAATCATGAACATTGATGCATCACTCTAAAATTGAATTATTTTCCCTTCATTATAAACTCTATTCTATGCAAGAAACTATAAAATTATGAAGAAACAAAAGCTACAATAAAAAGCTATAACTACGGAACAAAATTATAGTTGCACTCAAGCAAATAAATACTTCTATCAGTAGGAACTAGTGGTGGAGCATAGCCACAAACAAGGCATCTAAAAAATGTCTATTTGATTTCTGAAATTATTGAGCTACAATGTATAATCATCCCTTTCACTGAAATAATTTTCTCAATATCTATATTTCAAGGCCAACACAACCCAGGCTTATTTTCTACCAAAAAGTGGCATTGAAAAAAATGGCTAAAGAGATTAGATATCAAAGAAAAAATGCACTGGTCACCAGAGCCTATCCCAGGGATTCAAATATCGCATGTTAATTGTATCTTTGAGTTTGAATATTCTTGCCTGAATAGAAAAGTAGTTATGTAAATAAAAATAATTATTTTATACAATTTTATAGGGAGGTCAATTTGAAAGAACCATGCAAATGAAACCATAAGATGAAAATGAAATATAGACTTGACACATGAAACTTGAGAGGATTGCATTCTGCCTACATATATGTGCTTCTCCCATAAAGGTTTAAGGCAAACACCAACATCCATCAAAATTATATCAAAAATAGCAAGAACTTCAAGGGGGTATATAACCATCTTCCCATAAAGGTATTCATCATAATCCAAGATGTTCATTGCATCAATGTTCAAAGAATCGCCTTCTACTTCCATTGTCTGTAGTGGTTGTCAACTAAATGTACTCAACAAAAAATATAAATGTTGTGTTATGAGCTTTGGGAAGGCTGTATTGTTGAAAATATTATCATATAGAAAGTAGTCCACTCCTTCAGACCCTGGAAATATTTTGGACTGAGAAACATAACCATTGTTTTCTTCAGCTTGATTAAGGTGGTTGATATGTCTGTCTTTAGCTTTACAACTTTATCACACTTACTCTCATTCTATTTTTGGGAAGAGTTTGGTTCTACCGTAGGGATGATCTGATCACAAAACTCACAATTTATATCAGTGCTAGAACCAAAAGACAGGGGCTGATCTAGAGTGTTTTCTTTGTTAACAACTTCATAATTCTCGAGAATGCAGTAAACTTGTATGATATTTTGGTCAGTGGAATAGTTTTAACTTACGTATACTAGTAGTTTTAACTTGTTACAACTTACTAGTAGTATTAACTTTTAGTGTTAAGGCATTGGAATATATTTCTAGATTAGTTGAGGTTATTTACTAAGAAATTGTTTGTACAGTCCTACTAAAACACAAAATTATAATGAACATTTTATTGGAGAGAGACTAGACATGTTCAGGGAGGGTTGTTGAATTTCTTCCACTTTTATAAGTAGTTCCTACTTCAACAACCAATGGACATGTGCTCCTTTAGGGAGTTCATAAGAACCTGTTGAAGCCCCGAAAATCGGGTCTACAACAAGGGGGATACCCACCCGGTCTGGACCTTGGTTAGCAGATCCTTTTCCATTTGGTATAGTGGGTCTGACTAAGGATATGGGACCAATTTCCCAATTTATGTGTGTGTGTGTTGATATTTGATATTTCTTTTCTAAAAGTTCCTAAGTGAAATGCTTTTATTCTAACTCTAATCTAATGACATGCAATTGTCTTCTAATAAATAGAAATATCTAATTCTACACTAACCCAGGATGAAATCTTTCCATTATGTGATCTAAAATGATTTCAAATAACAATTGGTAACAAACATCATTCAACTATTATGAGAAAATAATTCAATAGAGATAAATCACTTCGTATAAAAAGTTAGACAAAACAGTTGTGAAAAACATATCGCATAATAAGCTACTCATACATTAAGCATAAATAAATAGTTGTCACCATATAGAAGTGCCAAATGATAACTCAAGCATTCATGCATCAATATATAAACAACTGAACATAAATATCACTTTAACACAAACGTAGAAATAGTTAAGAGATAGAAGTACCATTTATAACTGGTTCTACTCATGAGCTTCAAGCGATAATGATTTATCTCTTCTTAATCCAACATCCACTAAGTACAGAAGTGCAACATCAGTAGTAGATATTAAATGCGGATATCAATAAATCCTGTTTCCTTCATTCATCAAAACCTCCTTGGAGGGTGAAAAAGTGCATGTTCTGAGGACAAGTTTTTGACAAATTTCAGGACCTTTCTCTAAATGCATGAGTAGGGTTTAGATACTACTAACTAAATCTAAAAATAACTTATTACGAAAATGTAGGATACGGTTTAAATGACCGTCCTCATTTCAGGCAAAAATAAAGAAAAATTGAAACTAACATTGAATCTAAAACTAAAACTAACAACTAACTATTTCTATATCTGTTCCATGAAATCACAAGCGATCAACATTTGTTTGAGAAGAGTCGGTTGGCTAACTTCAGACTTTAACTGTCCTGCAAAAACGAAATCAGCAAGAGCTGGCACCATCTTCTCAGCAGAATTGATGATACATTTGAGAGTCATGCACTAGCCGTGTTGTTTTACCAAATATGCCCAGTAAGAATCCCAATTCAACTTAGTTAATATTTTGATTGATTTTGCCTTTTCTTGAGCCTTCTGTCTCCAGCGTGCTTGCAGTTGTTGAGCATATATACATACCATTTTGAAGATATTTGTGACAAATACCACTGGTTTTAGGATTCAAGTTTTAATTTCTTGCCTCTAGTGTTCTTTCCTACAAATTTTTGGGCTTATAGGTGACTGAGTAATTAGAGGATTTCCTTTTCAAGAGGTTTTACTAATCGCGCATTAGAAGCTGCTTCTGTTTCTCGATCCGGGCTTCCTTGGTGAAATTTTTGCCTCTTGCGTGTTTTTTGTTAGCGGATAAAAAGCTTAAACTTTGTGAAACTAATGATTCCGTAAGTTCTTGACCCTGAGTCTTAAATCGTCTATCTTTGATGTCAGCGCTATCCAGTACCCATTTAACCATGTCCATGTATTGAATAATTTTGGGTCTCTCCGCTATCCAGTGCAAGAACGAGCAAGCTATCTCTATAATGGATGCCTCAGAAGACCCATGTGAGCTTGCAGTAGTTGTAACCTCCATCATTTTGGGATTTTCTTCCTCAAGTAGACTGTACATGCCTTCCCAAGTAGTAATACCAGCGTCTCTGTTACAGGGAGTGTTCGTATACAAGGGCATCATTTCTTTGTTTTCAGAACTTGGAGCTTTTCCTTTCTTTCCCATAATATCCTGAATACTACTTTATATAGTTCTTCGTTCTTTGTTCCTACAGTTTACAAGTGAGGTGATAATAATAATAAGGAAAGGTGATGGGAAAGCTTTAAATTCCGAAGACATATAAAATATACCACCTTATGTGAAATGGCTCTTCGATCAGCACAAAACCATATTTCATTAATGATTGGAAACTAACTCATTAATTCGCATTAAATTGCATAACCAGGTCTCAGTTTATGGAACATACTTTTTTGAACAACGAGCTCGAAAGATCTGCGATGAAGCGATTTTGTGTTTTGCTTCGCAATATCATAGATCTCTGTGTCACAGATCGCAACATCGCAATATCGCTTTATCGCTATATCACAATATCGCTTTATCACTATATCGTAATATCGCTATATCGCTATATCGCAATATCTTAAGAGCGTAGCATATGACAATTATCCGTTGATGTGTTTTCTGTCAAATACTATTTGTGATATGAGCCATCACATATTAGCAGTTTGAGGTTTTTCAGCATAAGTGATATTTGAGGCATGCGATGCGATATATGTTTCTGATATGTAGTCTCACATTGTGATCTCACAATCTTAGAATTCTGCTTGTAAGGGGGTTATCCATTATCCTTTTTTGCAATGCAATATTTCTTAAGGAGTGATTTTATCCTACCTTATCATAAAACTTAAGCTTTTTAAGATTTTTCAAGGGTATTCTCCTAAGTTTATGAGGGTAAGTTTTATTTAAAAAAGGAAATACAAGCACTAATTGATTTTTAAATTTTTGGCTAAGGGCCCCCACTTATTTAGTATTAGTAATAAAACTAAATAAGAAGGGGGGTTGTTGCTGGCCACAACAATTGGTGATTTGCTTGGAAGAACCAGTTATCTTTACTTTTATTTTGAATTTTCTATACTTCCAAAACAGAAAATTTTCCAGAAAATCAAACTTTATTATAGAAAGACAACGTACATTATGCTTTTACCTATCAATGATATTTCATTTCTTCTATTTTTAACTTTGAACCCTCAAGCTAGTCCTTGTATCTACATCAGTTACTACGTGGTTTGTAAAGATAAAAACAAAGCCTTCTTTGTAAATCAGTTTTAAATATGCTCATTTGTCGTAGGTAGAGCCTCTACTGTCAGCAGGCGTTTATAGCCTCAACAGGATTACCTGTTACCCAGTAATGATCTTATATCCCACTTAGAGAAATATACAACTTTCAAAGAGAAATCCATATCCACACTTATTGCTTTTATTTTCTTTTTACCCTTAAAGAACAATGTCTTGGTTTAAAAAGCCAATTTATGACAGTGTGTTTGCTGAACAAGTTGGCTCATGATGAGACCCCTTGTCTTTTGATTGCAACAATCTTGAGTCATTTCCCTGTTGTGGTATGAAGTATTGGCAAAGTCAACAAGCTATAATATCTATGATCATGATAAGTCAGCTCGTGATGAGACCTCTTACTCTTTAAGTTAAAGTGTTCATCGGATTATTCCCTGAAGGTTGTAATTCCCTACGTGGGGAGGAAGTCATTGTTTCCTTAAGATAGCTCTGGACGACAATGGTAGAGTTTTTGGAAAGAGTTTTTTTTACAGAGAATCTTCGTTTTGTTATTAATACCTTTCATTGGACTGATATAAAACCATTTCCTACTAAAGGCCGCTTTTCATCAAAATTTACAAGGTTGAAACTAGTATCATTTCTAGGCCTAGAGCCTTTAACTATATCTTTCAATAATAATGATCAATTTTCTAGAAATAATTCTATTTATACAAGTGAAAAAACAAAATCTAAAAGATAATTTGTATCTTTTTTCGTGAATTCCAAATGTAACCATTTACAACTGGTTTTATTATGAAAATAAAAATAAAAACTAATCTACAAGATAGAAGAATGATCTCCTATGGAAAATATTGTTTGAGGATCTGTCTGTTAACAAGTAAAGACTCTCTTTTTCCTGTTAAATCCTGTAACATAAAAGTAGATGGATCTATGACCTCTACGATTTGGAAAGGGCCAAGCCACATTCATTGAAATTTCATATGTTTCCCTTTTTCCTCATGAGCCTTGTCCCATTTTAGAACTAGATCTCACATCTGAAAGTCCTTTCTGAATGTCATGTTTGAATCAAAAGAAGCTTTTACTAATGCTTGGTGATGAGCATGAGTTATTTTGGCCTGTTCTCGTTATTCTTCTAACTTAATTATTTCCAACTGCCTTAGTTGTAAGGAAGAAGTTGGTGCTTCATCAATATATTGAACTAAGGCCAAAGAGAGAATTGCTAAATGAGTTGGAAGAACCACTTCTTTCCCATAAACTAAATTAAAGGGAGAAGTGTCGATGGAGGCTTTTTGCATTATTCGATCTTCCCATAAAGCATATATTAAAGACTTATGCCAATTTTTGTGATTTTGATCAATGGTTCACTTAATGATTCTGATTAAGTTTTTATTTGTAGATTCAGCTTACCCATTCCACTGTGGGTAATAATTGGCAAAGTATTTAAGCTTGAAACCCCTTTTGAGTGCAAATTCAGTCATCGCATTACCAAAAAAATATGATGCATTATCAAACATTAAAGTAGAAGGCAACCCAAACTTGGTGATTATGAACTGATCTATGAATTCGATGATGTGCTGGACATTAGCCGTCTTGAGAGGAACTGCTTCTACCCATTTAGTAAAATAATCTATTGCTATAAGGATATATTTATGATGTTTAGAGGAGTGAGGAACGATCTCACCTATTATGTCCAATCCCCATTTATTAAAAGGCTGCTCAATGTTGATTGGTTGTAGTGGCAATGATGGTTTCTTTTGTCTCCCAGTAGCGGTTTGACAAACTTGACATTTCCTTACATAGTTATGTGAATCTTTGAATAATGTGGGCTAGTAATAGCCCGTGCATAGGATTTTATGTGCAGTAGCGTCTCCAACATAGTGTTTGCCTTCTGGCCCATCGTGGAGCTCTCGCAAGACTTTTTTAGCTTCAGATTTCTCAAGACATCTAAGGAGAATAGAATCATAATTTATTCTAAAAAGAACATTGTTCATGAGTTGATATTGTTTAGCCTTCAACCTTAGAGATATTTTCTTGGTATTATCGAGGTTTGAAGGAGCATATCCATTCTTTAGATAAAATATGATATCAACATATAATGTTTCAACATCGTTTAGGCTTACCTCATACATTTGTATCTCTGCGGATGGTATTTCAAAAATAAGTGATGCTCTAGCCAACATTTTGCAAAAGCCTTGACCTTTTAAAATACTTGTTTGTTTGATTTCTACGTCATATTCCTATAAGGCAGTAACCCAATTGGCTCTTTTCTCACCCACATATTTCTATACTAAGATATTTCTTACCGCTGGAAACTATACTATGATTTTTGTATGGGTTTTAAGCAGAAAGGGTCTGAAATATTTAATTGCTTTGAAAACAACATAAGCTTGTTTCTCTTCATCTGAATAATTTAACTCAGCCCCCTATAAATTTGAACTGAAAAAAGCAATTGGAGCTTCTGCCTTTTCTTGATTTGCTTGAGTGAGTATCGCATCATATGATCCATCAGAGGCAAATGTATATAAAATAAAAGGATTGGAAAAATTTAGAGTTGCTAAAGATGGAGCATTAACAATTGCTTGTTTGATCAGATTGAATGCCTTATATTCATCTTGGCCCCATTTGAACTTTGAGTTATTTTTAACCATTGCTTGTAAAGGAGACATGATTCTTGAAAAATATGGAACAAATCTCTTTCCAAAATTAATTTGGCCAAGGAAAGATTGCATGGCTTTCTTGTTGTGAGGTAGGGGTATTTCAGAAATGTCCTTGATTCTGTCAGTATCAATATGAATTCTAGTTTTTGACAGTATGAATCCAAGAAGTTTTCCTTCACTTAATGAAAAACGAAATTTTTTGGGTTAAGTGAAATTCCATACCTTTGACAATGTTGGAAGATTTGTTTTAAATCTCTAAGATGATTGCCTCGTTTCTTGGAATATACAGTTATATCATCCAAGTAGATTACCATTGATTTGTTAACTAATCCCTTGAATGTGATGTCCATGGCTCTTTAAAATGTGGCACCAGCGTTGATAAGACAAAAAGGCATCTTTTGATACGCGTAAGTGCCCCATTTGGTTCTGAATGTGGTTTTTAATTGATCATCAGGATGGACCAACACTTGGTTATAGCCGGAGAAACCATCCAAGAAGGACATTAATTCTGATCCTGCAACTGCCTATAGTATTTGCTCCATGGGAGGCAAAGGAAAATTATCCTTTTGGCAGGGTTTGTTAAGGTTTTGAAAGTCAATGCAAATTCTAATGTCTCCATTTTTCTTTCTAACGGGAACCAAATTGGAAACCCATTTGGAATGTCAAACGGGAAAAATGCTTTTGGCTTTCAATAACTTATTGAGTTCAGATTTGATCTGGTTTTCTATATTGGGATGGATTTTTCTCAACTTTTGCTGGACAGGTTTTTTATCGTTTAGCATTGGGATAGTATGTTGGATGATAGAAGTGTCATAAGTTTTGAGTTCATCATAGTTCCAAGAAAAAACACCTTTGTATTGTCTCAAGAGACAAATATAAACTAATTTTTCTTCTGGAGCTAGGCCAAGGCCTAGGTTGATATTCTATGGTTTGGCATCAGTTCCTAGATTTACTCATTCATAATTCAAAGTTGAATTTTGCAGTTTTGAATTGGTAGATATTTTGAATCGATATTTCAAATCATAAAGGTCTTCTAACTTGACTATTGACTTTGGTATAACATTATTAGTGCTATCTTGTTGCAATTGTCTGTCATGTTGGTCCTCATCAATTATCTCATTGGTGTAAGATCCTTCAAATGTGAGAAATCTCACAATATAAGGATCGTCGTTGAAGATCCTCCAATTGGTAATGTTATCAGGAATCGAGGGTCTAAAGATTAATTCGATTGAAAATCGATCAGGGCTATAGTATTTTGAAGGAATGAGCTTGGAAGCTATGTTAGCTAGGAGGTCTACACTAGCATTATGGAGTCTGGGAGTTGATGAAATATTAAATGCTATAAAGTGTTCAGTCAGATCTTGAACTAAAGGTTGGTAATGTTTTAAATGACCTGATAAAAAGTGTATAGTATTGCGTACCTGTCTGATTACAATTTCAAAATCTCTGAAAACTTGAAGATATTTGATGTCTAATCTGATTGCTTTGTATAGTCCTTGGACTAAAGCCTCATATTCTGTTGTATTATTGGTGCAATCGAATTCGAGTATAAAAGTTAGCATAGTTTTATTTCCCTCTAGACTGATTAACATGCATCCTGCTCCTGCTCCTTCGTTAGACTTAGAACCGTCAAAAAATAAATTCCAAAATAAAGATTTATTTACAGGACTATCTATAAAATTAATACATTTAGAACTATCTGTTTGAGAGAAGTTTTCTACTTGAGATAAAACAGAATGTTCTAAATAAGGTGAAGTATGAGCATTAAAATTTCCTAGGAAAGAATCTAGTGAGTAGTCGCCAATGATATTATTGTTATATGCTACTGGTTCATTCTCTCCTTCCAGTTCTGTTACTATGTATTTCTGATTTTTTTCTTTCTCAACCTTTATTTGATTTGGTTTACCATTGTAAGGGAGCCACATGTGCGACCAATCAGTTGCAAAGTATCCATGAAGTTTTTCTGACCAATCTCTACTAAGAACTAAGCCGTAAAATTCCAGAATATCTGCAACTAAAATGTCGATAACTGGACATACCTTTGGATTAGATGACAACCTTATGGTAACCTGATTTAATTCACCGATCACTTCAATTTGAGATCAATCTAGCTGAACTATGCACACAACAAATTTTTACGGTTGGACGTGTTATCACTCGGGTTGTTCCCTGCATCTCAAAGGGAATACGGCCGAGGTAACCACTAAACAGTCTTTTAGTTACAGGTCCTAGCCTACCTGCAACCAGAGAGGGCTCTCTCTTTATAATTTAGTGTTGTTGTGGGTGATTTTAGGCTAGTTATGGTGCACTGATTTTGTTTTAAGTTTGGCTAGTTGGTGAATTCAAACAGAGCTCGTATATAGATTACAGAACATCTTGAGCCATTGGGTAATGGAGTTCATGACTGTATACTGCTGAAGAATGTCTTTGATGGAATAGTTTTGCTGCAAAGCCAGATAGGCATCTGTGGGACAATCATTCGAGTTTGGGTGATGAAGTTATGACATTAGTGAGTGAAAGGCAATTAAGACTCTTTCACTATGCTAATAAGGGGAGAAAGTGAGAATATTGTTCAAGAGTAGTTAAGAATTCCTAAACAGTATTCATAGTGAAAGAATCAGTTTGAATATGAGCAATTAAGAATTCACATCCATGGCTGATTCTGAAGAAAACATATTAGAAATAGAGATTGAGCATAGGGTGTATTTAAACAAGTCCTAAGCTATTCTTTTTCCTTGTTACTATGATCATGAAACATATGTGAACTTTTGCAAATACAAAAAGACAAAAACATAGTTCAGAGTAACTTATTGTTCCATTAAACGACACAGGAATTCTGCAACATAACACAGTCCTTCATTTCCACCTTCAGACAGTATAGGAACCAGGAACTCCACCAGCAATTTGTATTAGCAAGAGTCTGAGATATACAATGCAGCTCTTCTGAGAGAGTTTCACAACAACCGACCCCCAATACGTTCTATGAGGGTATATATATACAAAAATAGGAGATAAAATATCTAGACAATGAGTCATTGTGTAATAAATTACATCACCAACTCTCTTATAGAAATAAATGAAAGAAAATAACCACAGCAGTAAATATTAATATGGCATTTGTCTTTCTGTCAGACAAATTTTGGCTTTTTGGATCAACAAAGTTGGTTGTAGCTGCGTTTTTTCATCTGTGTTTGCTGAACACACTGTTTGAGTGTTTTGCTGAGTCACTGTACTGATGCTTCTTGTAATACCTGCGTGCTTGATTCTTTGCTGATCTGTACTGTGACTGAGATCTGAAGATGACAAAAAAGGAAGAATATACCTAAATCACCTAGGTAGTACTTCTAGCATTGCCTGCCACCAATCAGCTAGAGGAAGTTGATGTCTCCTTATCTTTATAAATGTTTCATCTACTTCAGTATATCTATAGAAATTTGGAGGCACTTCAAATAGATGATTGATCTCATGCTCAATAAAAAATAAATTCTCCAATTTATCATACAGAGATTGTCCTCTTTTGTGGAGCTGGTAGATGCTGTAATCTAATTTTCAACATAATTGTTGATCCTGGTGATGTATTGCTCATAGGACAACAGTTTTCCAGTACCAGTCACTAGGCTGGGTAATCCTCTATCTTGCAATGCTGTTATTTTTTCCCTGAAATCATCTATTTCTGCCTGCATATCCTGACACTTCCTTTCTAGATTTTGTGTGAAATTTCTTAAGGTCAGCACTTTCTTAGCTGTTAGGATAGTGTTTGTTCACCTATTAATATCTAGTGCTACTAGTTCTTCCTTAGTGTGAGTATTCAGGAAATGTATCATCTTATTAGCCTACTCAGGCATGATTCCCAGTGTTGTTCTGGCCTTCTGTATTTTAATATGAGTTATGCCTATTAATTCAATTTTCTCATGTATAGCCTATATTGATCTCCATTGGTCATTAATTGATTACCCAATTTTGGTCCACAAAATATTTTTGATCTCAGCCATAGTTTTGCCTAGAAGCAGTTCTTTTTCTAAGGCTTTCACTCTGGTCTCTAGGGCTTTTATTTCCCTTTGCTTCTCGGCCACTGTCATTTTGGACTTATCATAGATGGCCTCTAGTTTGGCCAGTCTTTCTTTGGCCTCATTTATTTCTGTCACTTGAATTTCAAGTTCCTTGATAGCTTTCATTAGATCTTCCATGCTCATACTGGATGTTCCATGCTGTTGTTGCCTCTGTAGTTGATGTTGCTGTTGTAGGTGTTGGAATAGCAAGAGGGGCTGCTGCTGCTTGTGTAGGAGGAGCAGAGCCAAGAGTTGTAGATGTTTGAGGGGGTTGGGAGGTTGACTCCCCTTGCTTGTCTTGCAATGCCTTTTCCAATTTTGCCTCCATCTGTAGTATTCTCTGATTCATCTTAAGAAGCAGATCCATGGTCTCATCAATCTTTTTTTCCTATGCAAGTTCTGCTGTTTGAGGGTGAATGGTTGCAGGTAGCTTTGCCTGCTTTCTAAGTGCAGCAATGTCATCCTCCTTTTCCTTCATAAGGGCCTTGATACCCTTTGGATCTTTAGGATCATGTCCTAGATCAATAATTATGTCTTCCAAAGTTTTAATCCGATTGTCTTTAGCAGTGGAAGACATCCTTTCCAAATCTAACTTTGTATTTGTATTTTTCAGTGACTCTTTTAACTGATGGGCTAGCATGGCCCTGTTTGCAAGTGTGGCATACACCATTTCCCCTATCTGCTTGTGCAGTTCAATTTGATCCATGGGATGTATGTCCTTGGAGAGGACCTCTAGATTTGTCTTTGTGTAGTCTGCAGATGATTTGGGCTTTGGAACCTTAGGCTTGAAATGAGTCAAAATCATCTTTTCCTCCTTGATATCATATGCTTCCATCAATCTTTGTTGCTTGGAGGGTGTTCTCCTTAAGAATTGATCATAAAGTTGTACTCTCAAGAGTTCATTTTGTGCCATAATTTCTATAAAAGCTCCTTTGATACCAGCTGGTTGCTTGCCCTACTGCCTGGAAGACGACACTTCTGTAGTTTGCTGGATAATTTGTTCTTGCTAGAATGAGCTAGTAGCAGTTTGCTGACTGGATTCTCTTTCTCTGCTTTGGCTCTCTACCCTTTCTTCACTGATGTGTTCTTCAGTCTGAGGGTCAATTCTTGGCCTCTTGGCCTCTGGTTGCTGTGTTGACCCACTTGGAGGTGTGGGCTCCTCTCTATCTTGTTTTCTACCTCTTTCCTCATTGAGACGAGTTTGTAAGACTAGAAGCTATGATGCTTCAGATTGTTGTAGAGGGGCTTGCCCTTGAATCTGATCTTTGGAAGTGGTGGCCTGTTCTCCCTCTATTTCCTGTTGTGCATCCATCACTTCTTTTCCTTTTGTTGTGGCTGTTGTTGTTGTAGATGACTGCTGGATGGTCTGTGGGGTTGTAGCAGTGGATGTGCCTTCTCTGACTTGGATTGGTAGCTTGAATGTCACCTGCTGAAAAGAATCCAAGTCAAGAGTTTTTTCTAAATCTTTTACAGTTTGCTCCATTGTCTCTTCTTGAGTAAATTCCTCAACTAATGTGCTTGGCACCCATTCATCTTGGTTGGCAAAATGTTCAATTTGTGGATATGGACAATGTTTATAGGCTAACACCCTATATTTGACTCTTCTAGCACTGATAAAACCCTCAGGGTCATAAGGGACCCACCAGAAACTCCTTTTAAGTTTAAGCTGTTGCCCTAGTATTTGATCAGCCTCTTGCCAACCATCTTTCTTATTCATGATGAAGGGGCCTAGACGATCTCTGAATCTCAGGTTGGCTTTCTTCTTGGCACTATGAAAATGTGTAAGATCAGAATTGATGAGTTGCCTATAGTATTCCAAGGCAAACAATATCATAGGTACATATCTTGGGAGCCTATAAGGACAGAGCTCACAGCCATAAATCCTAATGATAGTGTGATTTTGGTATAGATACCAATCACCTATTTTATAATTCTTGCACAGCTGTAATATTTTCTGCACGTCATTTGACAATCTGGGAGGAGGAGTTCTTTTCAAGAGGCATGTGACTGGATAGACAAACTGGTCAATGAACTCACAGTAGGAATAAGGAGAGTTCTGGACTTGATGGAAAATTGAAGACCAAACGATAACAGACCTCCTCTCACCCTGTGAATCCAGCTTCTTGATAGGGCATTGGAAGAAATCTGTCTGATAGTACATGAACAGGTGATAGATGTATGATGAATATTTAAATATTGCCTCCCTGTTCAGCTTTAGCAGTTGGTCATGTATTTTGTTGGCAATAAACTTGGCATAGTTGTACTTCATAGCAAGGGGTTTCCCAAGGCTATATGTAGACAAAAGGACCAATGCTGTTTCATCAATATGTTCACTTGTTGAGAATCCCAGCACAGAGGATATCATGTCTACAAGCAACTTGCCTACCTCATTGAAATTCACATACAGGAAAGGAGGTGGCCCAGTAGGTTGGCGGTCTGTTCTCATGAAAGTTTTGGCAATTGTAGCAATCTCAGTGCTAGAGAGCTTGGAGCCTTCGTCCAGCAGGTGCTTTATGGAAAAAGGGAAGAGGAGTTGGGTCTGTTTGAAGTTGAGCATCTGATTGATGGAATCAGGAGTGATGTGAAAGAGTATGCTCCCAGATGGAGACTTAACAGCTCTGAGGCTTTGGTCATAATTCTCAGCACAAAGGTGAATGATTTCAGGAAAGATATTCATAGAAGGCAAGAAATAGATGGGCAAATTTGACTCCCAGATGCCATACATATCATTGCTGCTCAAGTAGCTATTCCTCAGCTGGCAGAAGGTCTGTAAGTGGTTTCTATCTCCAACAGAATCTTGAATGAGGAAATCACTGTCAACTAGAGGCTGTGCTTCAAGCTCCTTACTAGGTGGATTGATAGGAGCAACATCTAGAGCTGATGGAGTGGCCATATTGAAATATTTTCAAGATTAACACTTGAGCTTAGGATTAATGAAATTACTGAAGATTGTAAACTGAATTTGTCTTTGGTAGTGGCTTTAGCTGTCTGTATTTATGATAAAGGCAAATTACAGAGCTTCAATAGAGTTTTTACTGGGTTGATGACTGTGGGGCAATCTGCTGAGAGAAACAGAATGTTTTGAGCTAAGTAGCTGGAGTTTTGCATAGGGAATTCTAGTAAAGGGATCAATGCATAACTGTATGAACTTCTGCCGGCAAGCTTAGGTTTTAAAATCACTTTTTAACGGTGAATTTTGTAGAAGGGCGCGGGTTTATCGAGTTTCGTTAGAGCAGGAACTTTACCAGCAAATTTAGGCAATTTTTAAGTAGATAATTGGACTAGTGAGGAGCTTGCAGAATTTTATGCAGGTAACTAGGAGAAAAATGGCGAAAATATGGGTGAAATAGGTTGACTATGGGCAAATACCTGGTTTTTGCAGCTCCGAGGGCGTTGAACTGGTACCATGGCAAGAAATTGAGTCAAATTTGAGGGCGGCAGCAGCTTGGGTGAGTGAATTCCAAGTTTAGGCAGCAAAAAGACGTAGTCCGCATGCACAACGCTCCCAAACGACCAATGAAAATGACACAAAACGGCTCTTTCACGTGGTTTTATGCAAAATTGGGACTTTTTGGGTTTTTGGTGCTTTTCGGCAATGACGTCAACATGACGTCATCGATGGGTCCCAGGTATGGCAGGGTGACGTGGCGGATGACGAGGATGACAACGAGGCGGTGACACGGTGGTAGGGCGTGGACGTGGGTGGATGACGTGGGGGTGACGTGGAGCAGCGGCGGGGAACTCGGGTGGTGACGTCATAGGTGACGTGGGTATGACGTCATAGGTGACGGGGGTGGTTTCCGGTATTCCCCACACCACCCTTGGGTCATAAGCGGTATAAGGGGGGGGGCCTCCAAACAACCCAGGATGGTGACGCGTGGCGGGGGTACGGCGGTGAAACCCTCCGGACGCTAAACCTTCGCCGCTTTCCTGGTGAAATCGACCGCCCACCTTTGGATTTGTGGGGCCGACGATCGGACGGCTGGCAGGGAGTATGTGGTGGCGGAAATTTAAGACATGGGACCCGCCCATTTGTTAATAAAAAATGTGAGCGGGGGTGCGTTTAGACTTAGGGTTAGTGGGTTTATAATGCGTGCTCGTTGTAAATGTTTATTTCAAACATTACAAACAAATGTATTGGCGCGGTAGGGGTACAGATGGGGTGTATGAGCAGGGGAACCTATGGTAAATGATTTTTATCAAAGGATTTAATCACAACCATAGTCTAGGGCGGTCAAGGGTTAATAGTAGTCCCGGATGGACTAAGTATTTCCCGAGACATGAGTTTATAGCTATATTTCTAGGGGGAGGGTATTTAACTAGATTTTTGGGGATTTTATATAGTTTTTGTAGAACTAGGGAAGGGGAACAATGTCTAAGGAGCTAAATAATAAATTAGTTGTTAATATGACTTTGTGAGGTGAATATGTAGGGGAAAATGCTAAGCTTTAAGAAGTAAAACTTAGAGATAGAAAATAAGTGGAATTCAGAACAATGATTTTTACACAAGAAATGTGGCTTCTTTTCCTTGAGTAAACTTATAATTTGACTTGATACTTGTTATGGAATGAAGTGAAACAGGACTTTCGAGTAGATCCCAAGGTCCTTAGGAGGATGTTAATAAATGATGTTTGGGGAAAAAGGGGAAATTAGTCATGCTTCCATTGTTATGTCATCAAACCTCTGCCATGGTGCCAATACCCTGAATGGGATTAGTTTTTCTTTGATACACCAAATGGTAATGGCCTTTTTACTTCTGCAACCTCACACTACCTACCCAGCTTAATAATCCTAACATTTTTTCTTCACTTTAACTGGGTGCACTTAAATTAGCAAACCATCATTATCCTCTTTTCTTTTGACTGCACTTCTATCTAAATCTACCCTTATTTCTTCCAAGGACCCAGATTAAGCAGTTGGGCTCCTTCATTTCTCTACCTAGCTAGTCAGCTTCCAAGCTTGAGCTGTTTGGACAGGAATCATTCTCTATTCTGCAACAAGCCATTTAAACATGGCATGGTCTAGATTAAAATGTTGGGCCATCCATCAAGTATGATTAGCAACAGTATTTGTGCATTATGATGCTGCCAATAAGATAGTAGTGGCATTTTGACTAGCCACTTTCCTGGTCTTTAATTTGGGGTTCATTTTCACTATTCTTTTTGACCAATTGATTTTATTCCCTTTTGATTATTCATTTAAGGCATACCCTCTTTTCATTTTTTTATTTTCCTAGTATGTATACAAAATATGGAACCTTTGCAGCCTGCAATGATGAACATATTTAGCCCTTCCACTGTCAATCATGAAAAATGAAACCTATTGGTATAGGAACCTAATAGTGGTTGCACTTGGGGATGGCTTTTCCTAGTGGAAAGCCAAGAATAGCAGGTCAGATGGCCTTATTTTTCAATTCTTTCTGCAACGAATCCTCTTTAGCATGGACACCTTTGATCTGAATCTTATGAGCTTGTATGCAGTGTCCTTTGACCTGACCTGTGCAAGAATTATCATTTTATGTCTTGCTGGCTTGTATCATTGTTTATTATTGGTTCTCTATTCTGTAGACCTTCCTCATATTTTCTTGTGGAACATTCAGCGTATACACCACACTTGATACAATTCACTGATTTTTGTTCAAAATTCATTGTACTTGGTTCTCTATCTATCTACTGTCAAAGAAAATTGTTGAAAATACACATATTTATGTACAATATGTAATTGTGTTGTATTCATGGATCATAGTAGTGCTTGAGCATTCTCCCATTCACTGGGCCTTCCTCATTATTTGAACCATCCAGACTCTTTAGAAAAAAGGTGTTATTACCCTGCACAGCTTGAATCACAAATGGTCCTCTCCAAAGAAAATCAAATTTGCCATGTTTCCCTTTGCCTTCCCTCCTAGAATCCCATTTCAGTACTTTGTTTCCTATAAAAAAGTCTTCAGCTTTTGTTCTTTTGTCAAACATCTTTTTCAGCTTCTCTTGTAGAACCTGGGTTCTATGATACACTTCTTCCCTTGTTTGTTGCAAGTGAATTGTTTGATTGATCCTCCTCTGGATATCATTAGGTTCTGCTTGTATTTCCTACAGTAATTTGATCACTGGGATCCCAAGAGATGAAGGAAAGAAAGCTTCCAGACCATATACTAATTCATATGGACTTGTACCAATAGATCTTTTAGTGGTCAATCTATCTACCCATAGTGCACTTACCAGCTTCTTATGCCAATTCTGTTTGTTCTCCTCCAAGGTCCTTTTGATGATGTTGATGAGGCTTTTATTGGAGGACTCAGCTAGGCCATTGCCTTGAGGATAATAGGTTGTGGAATGACCTAGGGTAATATGATATTTGTGACAGAAACTGATCATTCTTTTGGATTTAAAGGCAGCTGCATTGTCTGTTATGATCTTTTCCGGGTAGCCAAATCTAGACAAGATGTTGGTTTCTAGGAATTGCATGATGATTGAGTCATTGGCTTGTCTAGAAGGTATGGCCTCTATCCATTTGGTAAAGTAATCTGTAGTTGTTAAAATCCATCTATGCTGGCCAAAGGATGAAGGGTGAATTTCCCCAATGAAGTCCAAGCCCCATTGTTGAAATGGTTTTTCAGTTGAAATAGGTTTGAGGGGTAAGGGCAAAAATGTTTTCTTTCCTTAAAAAATCTGACATTTATGACATGACATCACAAACTTTTTTGCATCAACAAACAGGGGGGGCCAATAAAATCCAGCCCTTAGGATTTTATCAGCTGTTGATTTCCAATACAAATGCCCTCCACAATCTCCTGCATGAAATTCTCTAAGGACTTTATCAGTTCCATCCAAAGTTAGGCAATTAAGCAAAATACCTTCATGATTTCTCCAAAATAATACATTATCTATGATACAAAACTTTGAAGCTTTCATTTTCAAAAATCTATTTTTGGTTCTAGATAACCCTAGAGGAGCTTGCAGGTTTAACAATACAAAACATATGTTAGCATACCAAGGTGATTGTAAGAAGGCTTGATTGATCTGTGGAGTCGCCATCTCGTGTTCGTTATCCAGTTCATTGATGTCAAGGGCTTGGAAATTGGTTTCAGTGATTAGTTTGGCTAGCCCTTGTCCTTTTATAAGTTTTGTTGGCTTAATCTCTATGTCATATTCCAAAATGTTGGCTATCCATTTTCCCCTCTTACCTTCAATTCCCTCTTGAGTTAAAAGGTCTTTGACCACTGCATTGGGAACATATGCAATTATGTGAGAGTACAAGATATAAACTCTAAAATCCTTTATGGCCTTGACAAGGGAATATGCTTGCTTTTCCATGATCTGGTATTTGAGTGGGGCATCTCTAAGGGCTCTGCTAAAAAAGGCAATGGTTTTCTCACATCCTGAGTCATCCTTTTGTAATAGGACAGTAGCAATTGTATGCTCAGATGCAAAGGAAAAAATTATAAAGTCTATATCAAATCTAGGACTTGTAAGAATAGGTGTTCTTGTTAAAGCTATCTTGATCTCCTAAAAAGTCTGTTTAGCTTCTATTGTCCATTTGCCTTTGGCATCTTTCTTGAGCATGTTATTCAGCAGTCTTATTAGTTCGGCCAAGTTAGGAATGAATCTTCTCAGGAAATTAATTTTTCCTAGAAAAGCTTGTAATTCTTTGATGTTTCTTGGATGAGGGACTTGAAGGATAGCTTGAAACCTATCAGGGTCAATTCTTATGCCATCTTTTGAAATTATATGACCTAGGAGTTTGCTTTCTTCTAGGCCAAATAGTGATTTCTTTGGGTTCAAAGATATGCCATACTTTTTGCAAATTAAGAACACTTGTCTGAGATGTTTTAAATGTTCTTGGTCTGATTTTGAGAAGGTTGTGAGATCATCAAGGTATATGACTAAAAACTCATGGATTTCTTTAGCAAAGGCTATGTCCATTGCCCTCTGAAACGTGGCTCTAGCATTCTTGAGTCCAAAAGGCATTTTGACATATTTGAAAGTTCCCCAAGGAGTAGTGAAAGCTGTTTTATCTTGATCATCTGGGTGAACTAGAATTTGATTGAATCCTGAGAAGCCATCCAATAGTGAGATCCTTGAAGCTCCCACTACCCTTTGTAAGATGTGATCCATTTTTGGCAAGGGTAGTGGTCTTTGAGAGAGACTTTGTTCAAATTTCTCAGATCAACACAAAGTCTTATCTCCCCAGTTTTCTTTCTTGTAGGTACAAGATTAGAAATCCATTCAGAAAATATTATAGGTGCAATGATCCCAGCTTCATACATTCGTTTTACTTCCTTTTCAATTAGGGGAAGAAGGACTGGATTCACTCATCCCAATTTCTGTTTAAAGGGTTTCTGGTTTTCTTTCAGGGGTATTGTGTGCTGGATAACTGTGGTATCATAGGATTTAAGGTCCTCATAGCTCCAGGCAAACACATCTTGAAACTCTTTGAACAGTTTAATATATTCTGATTTCTTATCAGGAGGTAAAGTTCTAGAAAGCTTGACAATTTTGGGATTTTCAGTGGTCCCAATATTACACTCCTCAATTTCTGCATTGATGGGTTGCATCTTTGGTTTCTTAGGGATGTCATTTGAATCAAAAATGTCTTCTAAAGGAGTAAGACCTGTGGGCAAGAAATTATCCTTTAGTTGAATTATTTCAGTTTCTTCTTCAATAATTTCATCAAGACATGCTAGTTTTAGCTTCTATAAATTGGCAGAGTCAAAGGTTGTAGGATGTAATATCAGATCTGATGTTTCAGCTGATATACTTGTGTTCAGTTCATCAATTTGGTGTTGATCATCCCTAATGCTTGTGTCTATGTTTAAGTTTGAGAATTCCTCCTTCATGGTCAAAAAATTATTTATCTGAGTATGATTCTCAAATACTTGCCAATTATCTACATTGTCTGGGACAGAAGGCCTGTGTTTAATCTCAGCAGTAAACTGGTGGTTAGGCCCAAAAGGAAGTTTACATGTGCTTGCAAAAGTTGCCAAAATATGAGCATGCAAGTTGTGGCTTCTAGGTTTTTTGGTGAGCTGATATTCCAAGAAGCTATTGAGCAAGTCTGTCACTGCTATCCTATAAGACCTTAGCCTGGGATCATTTGTGACAAAAGTTCCCTTTATCTGTTGTATAATTAGGTCCGAATCACCCAATATAGAAAATTTGGTCACTCCAAGACTCTTAATCAGTTTGAGACCTAGCAAAAGGGCTTCATATTCGGCCATGTTATTTGTACATCTGAAGTTGAGCCTATATGCATGGCCTAAAGCATGGTCATTTTGAGTATTGTGCATCGAAACCCCTGCTCCTGCTCCTGCTCCTAGCTTGTTTACTGACCCATCAAATTCTAAACACCACAATATCTCTTGATCAATGTTTCTTTCAATGGATTTACATATTTGTTCAGTGGGCTGGTCTAGTTTTGTTGATTCTTGTAATATATTAACAGCCTGTGTTGGTTTGATCACATCAGTGATCTTTTGATCTTGAGCAGTGGACTGTTCATTCATGTGCCTGTTTTCTGTTGTTTTTAGGAGCTTGACCTTAGTTTTGGGACACATATCAGCATTGTACAGTATGAATGAGTCCATGTATAAATGAATGGCGTAGATTGGGAAGTTTTGGGGCTTCTCCTGACTGCTAACTGCATATTTCATCAGTGTTTCTCGGTATATTCTCTTTGGCTGGCCAAAGACTGAAATTGTGGCATATGACATGTCTAGTTGCAGAGATCCTTGGAGTTTGGTGCCCCATGATCTTCATAAGAGCATACCATATTTAGGTGGAATGTCAGCTACTACCACATCCATTAAAATTGTTTTGGCTGGATATTGGACTAGGGATACACAAAGGTCTTTGATCAGGCCTAAACATCTCACCTGGATGGAATCAAATGAAAACAAATCTTTATAGGGTCTGGTGATGTTTAGGTTAAGTTTTTCCATTACTGATTTGGGCATTAGGTTATGAGAGGCACCTGAATCAAACATGGCATTTTGTAGCACCTTGTCATGGATGTTTAGGCTTACATAAAATGGAGGGGTACCTCCATCCACTGATTTGCCATTGACTTCTGAGCCAAAAATCAGCTCTGGCTGATCATCCAGAATATTAACTACATCCCTATTCTCTGGTACTTGCAATGATCTATTGATTTGTTGTCTGAAGACCTCATGTTTGGCTAGTTTAGAAAGAGGAATTGCTATTTTCAGTTTGCCAATTTCTGTTTCTAGATTGAAAGGCTTTTCCATCTAAACTTTTATATTGTGAGCAATAAGTTTTTCCTTCTCTGCTGAATTTTGGGTGACCTTGTCCTCGTCAGGTACACTGTTTTGGGGTAAGCTTGAATTGGGTCTGTTTTCTAGAGGTCTGACCAAGATCTCTGTTGGAAGAAGTGGTGTAGATGTAGGTTTTAGTGGAGGCTGTATGTTAGATACATCTTCCACTGTGACCTCCCTTTGGAGTTTTTTATCTGAGGACTCTGTTAAGACAGACTTATCACTAGATTTTTTGGGTGGTTTGGTGTTTGTTTGTTTGGTATTCTCAGGTACATCTATGGTTATACTTCTTAACTTGTATTGTTTGTGTACTTCATAGACTGCTGTGTCATACCCTTCTCTGAAATCAAATGATTCACCAGTTGTTTGAAATTGTTTGTATTCTTGGGCTTGTTGATCATCTTGTATTAAGAATACATGTTGTTCACTGTCCAAACCCATTAGATTGATGTGGGGATCTTCTACTTGTTCACTAGTGGTTGAGGCCTCTGCATAGTTTTCTTGAAATGGAGGCCTGATATTCTGATCAGGACTAGTCCTCCCAGCATTTGGGTTTTGGTTTTTTCTAAAATTGGGATTCCTAGTAGTGTTGCTTGTTTGCCCTTCCAAAGAGGACTTTCTCTCCATGGTCTCAACTCTATCTCCCAACCTCTTCATTCCCTTCATGATTGCATCTAGCTTTTGGTCAAAGGTTGAGGGTTCCTCTTTAAATGTTGTTCTTCTCTCATTTTTGGCTCTTGTTCTCTTGGCAATCAGGTTTGCCTCCACACTGACAGCTATATTCTACATGTCTGCAAGACTTGGAGGTGCTCTTTCTCTTAATTGATATGCCATATCTAAATCAAATCCATCAGGGAATTTGATCAAGGCCAGATCAGGTGGAGGTCTTAGGTTCTGAGAAATGGCGTTGTATACATTGTTGAACCTGACACAGTAATCTTGAACTGTCTCTTGTGGACCCCTTTTCAAATTATCATACTCTGTTAATATGTGAATAGGGTCTTTCTTCTTTTCCCATCTGTTTAAGAAGTTTAGGTATAAGGCATTAAGATTAAGTATAGATTGTGTAGCCAAAGACCTAAACCAGGTCCTTACATCCCCTGTTAAACTTTGTACAAAAATTTTCATTCTTACATCTTCATCATCTATTTCATAGTTCTCAAAGTAGTCTTGCATTCTCTTGGTGTGTTGTTGGGCTATGTAAGAGCCAGTACTATCAAAGTAAGTGATCTTGCTTTGATAATCTTGGGGCATAGCCCCTGGATTGGCAGGCAGGTGTAAAGGTGCATATCTATTAGCCATATTTGCAGGGATAAAAGGGACAACAAGAAGGAGTGGAACAGTTGGAACAACAGGGATAATAGGAGTAAGGTGTGTTGGGGATGGAGGAGTGGGGAAGCTACCTTGGGAAGTGGATGAGGAACTAGGATAAGTGGGGGTTATGTGAGGATTAACTGATGCTTTAGTAGGGGTAGGAATATAGCTCTACTAAACTGGTTCAGCACCTGAATCTGAGAGCTCTCCTAGCTGCTCTTGCTTCTTCAAGATCTTGGGAATTAAATTGGGGTTTTCAAAGACAGCAGGGGGATTAGGGTCAGGGTTGGACCTAGTGTAACGAGATTTCTTCTTTGGAGCTAGCTTCTGAGTTTTGTTTCCTTGGTATTCTATGAGAAGGTTGAACAGGAAGCTTTTTTCCTTTCAGGTGGTAATTTGAAATAAGTCCCAAGTGGAGTCACCAATGATGTTATCACTCAGGTTGTTCCCTGCTTCCTAAAGGGAATACGACCGAGGTAACCACTAACCAATATTTTAGTTACAGGTCCTAGCCTACCTACAACCAGAGAGGGCTCTCTCTTTATGATTTAACTTTGTTGGTGGGTGTTTTTAGGCTAGTTATGGTGTGCTGATTTTGTTTGAATTTGGTTGGTTGGTGAATTCAAACAGAGTTGAGGTATAAATTACAGAACAGTTTCGGCCATTGGGTAATGGAGTTCAGGGAAGTGTGCTGCTAAAGTATGTTTCTGAAAACATAGTATTGCTGCAAAGCCAGATAGGCATCTGTGGAACAAATTTTTAGATTATGTGATGAAGTTATGGAATTAGTGAGTGAAAGGCAATTGAGAATCTTCCACTATGCTAAAAAGAGGGGAAATGAAAGCATTGCTTAAGAGCAGTTAAGAATTCTTAAACAATATTTGCAGTGAGAGAATTAGTTTAGACATGAGCAATTAAGAATTCATATCCATGGCTAATCCAGAAGAAAACATATCTAGAAATAGAGATTGAGCATAGGGTGTATTCAAACAAATCCTAAGCTATTATTTTTCTCTATTTACTATGATCATGAACATATATGAATTATTGCATACACAGAAAGACAAGAACACGGTTCAGAATAACTTATTGTTCCAGCAAATGACACAGGAATTCTGCAACATAACAGAGCCATTCATTTTCACCTTCAGACAGTATAGGAACCAGGAACTCCACCAGCAATTTGTATTAGAAAAATGTCTCAGATATACAATACAGCTCTTCTATAAGATTTTCACTACAACCGACCCTCAATACGTTCTTTGAGGGCATATATATACAAAAAATAGGATAAAATATCTCAATAGTGAGTTATTGTGCAATAAATTGCACCACCAACTCTCTTACAAAAAGTAAATGAAAGATATAACTACAACAATTAATGTTGAGATGGCAGCTATCTTTTTGTCAGAAAACTTTGACTTTTTGGCTCAGGAAAGTTGGTTGTAGCTGTGCCTTTAATTTTGCGTTAGTTGAGCCTTTTTTCTGAGTGCTTTGGTGAGTCACTGTACGGATGCTTCCTGTGATATCTGCGTGCTGGATTATCTGTTGACCTGTACTGTGAACGAGATCTGAATTTTCACAAAAAGGAATAATATAGTGGAATCACCTGGGCAGAATTTCCAGCATTGCCTGCCACCAATCAGCAGGAGGTAGCTGATGTCTCCTTATTTTTACCAGTGTTTCATCTGCTTTAGTATATCTGTAAAAATTTGGAGGTACTTCAAACAAATGATTTATCTCATGCTCAATGAAAAATAAATTTTCTAGTTTGTCATACAGAGACTACCCAGAGGGAGGCCCTGCTTCTTCTGTGGAGCTGCTGGATGCTGTTATTTGATTCTCAACATAATTATTGATTCTTGTGATATACTGGTCATATGACAGCAGTTTTCCTGTGCCATTCACTACGCTAGGTAGCCCTTTATCCTGTAATACTGTCATCTTTGCCCTGAATTCATCAATTTCTGCCTTCATATCCTGACATTTCCTTTCTAGAGTTTGAGTGAAATTCCTTAAAGTCAGCACTTTCTTGGCTGTCAGGATAGTGTCTGTTCTGCTGTTTATTTCTAGTGCTGCCAATTCCTCCCTAGTGTGAGTATTGAGGAAATGTATCATTTTATTGGCCCGCTCAGGCATGATTCCTAGTGTTGTTCTGGCCCTTTGTATTTCAACATGAGCTATGCCTATTAGTTCAATCTACTCATGTATTGCCTGGATTGACCTCCATTGGTCATGGATTGATTGGCCAATTTGGCCCAGATTATCTTCTTGATTTCTGCCAAGGTCTTGCCTAGAAGCAACTCTTTTTCCAAAGCTTTTACTTTGGCCTCCAAGGCCTTTATCTCTCTCTGCTTCTCTGCCACTGTCATCTTGGACTTGTCATAGCTGGCCTCTAGCTTAGCCAGTCTATCTTTAGCTTCATTGATTTCTGTCACCTGAACCTCAAGTTCCTTGACAGCTTTCATCAAGTCCTCCATGCTCATGTTAGATTCTGCTGCTGCTGTTGTTGCTGTTGTTGCTCCTGTTACTGATGTGGCTGTGGTTGGTGCTGGAATGGCAGGAGGGGCTGCTACTGCTTGTGTAGGTGGGGCAGGGCCAAGATTTGAAGAAGTTTGAGGGGCCTGGGAGGTTGACTCCCCTTGCTTGTCCTGCAATGCCTTTTCCAATTTGGCTTCCATTTGCAATATTCTTTGATTCATCATCAGAAGCAGATCCATGGCCTCATCTACTTGCTTTTCTTGTACAAGTTCTGTTGTTTGAGGGTGAATGGTTGGAGGCAATTTTTCCTGCTTTCTCAGTGCAACAATGTCATCCTCCTTTTTCTTCATAAGGGCCTTAATACCCTTTGGATCTTTAGGATCATGTCCTAGATCAATAATTATGTCTTCCAAAGTTTTTATTCTGTTGTCCTTAGCAGTGGAAGACATCCTTTCCAAATCAAGTTGTGTATTTGTATTCCTCAGGATTCCTTCAATTGATGGGCCAGCATGGCCCTGTTTGCAAGAGTGGCGTACACCATTTCCCCTGTCTGTTTGTGCAGCTCTATCTGATCCATGGGGTTTATCTCCTTGTAAAGGACCTCTAAACTTGTTTTGGTGTAGTCTGCAGATGATCTAGGCTTTGGGATTTTAGGCTTAAGATGAGTAAAAATCATCTTATCCTCCTTGATGTCATATGCTGCCATCAATCTCTGCTGCTTGGAGGGTGTTGTCTTCAAAAATTGATCATACAGTTGAACTCTTAAGAGTTCATTTTGGGCCTTGATTTCCATGAATGACCCTTTGACTCCAGCTGGTTTCTTGCCCTGCTGCCTTGATGAGGATACCTCTGTGCTTTGCTGCATGGCCTGTTCCTGCTGAAATAAACTAGTGGCAGTCTGCTGGCTGGATTGTCTTTCTCTGCTTTGGCTTTTTTCTCTTTCTTCACTGATGTCTTCTTCCTCGGTCTGAGGGTCAATTCTTGGCCTCTTAGCCTTTGGTTGCTGTGTTGACCCACTTGGAGGTGTGTCCTGCTCTCTATCACGTTTTTTACCTCTCTCTTCATTGAGAGGTGTTTGCAAAACTGGGATTTGGGGTGGTTCAGCTTGCTGTAAAGGGGCTTGCCCTTGACTTTGACCTTTTGAAGTACTGGGCTGCCCTGCCTCTGTCTCTTGCTGTTCATCCATTACTTCTTTGCCTTTTTTTGTAGTTGTGGTTGTAGTAGATGCCTGCTGGGTAGTCTGTGCAGCTGCAGCAGTGGAGGTGCCCTCTCCCACTTGGACTAGCTGCTTGAATATGACCTGCTGACAAGAATCCAAGTCAAGAGTTTTCTCTAAATCTTTCATAGTTTGCTCCATTATTTCCTCCTGAGTAAATTCCTCTACCAATGTATTAGGCACCCATTCATCTTGGTTGGCAAGGTGTTCTATTTGTGGATATGGACAATGTTTATAGGCTAGCAGCCTATACTTGACTCTCCTAGCACTGATAAAGCCTTCAGGGTCACAAGGGACCCACCAGAAGCTCCTTTTGAGTTTAAGTTGTTGCCCCAATATTTGATCAGCTTCTTGCCAACCATCTTTCTTGTTCATGATGAATGGGCCTAGGTGGTCTCTAAATTTTCGATTGGCTTTCTTCTTGGCACTATGGAAGTGTGTAAGGTCAGAATTGATGAGTTGCATATAGTATTCCAAGGTAAATAACCTCATAGGCACATACCTTGGGAGCCTGTAAGGACAGAGCTCACAACCATAGATTCTGATGACTGTGTGATTTTGGTATAAATACCAATCACCTATTTTGTAGTTCCTGGACAGCTGTGAGATTTTCTGCATATCTTTAGACAATCTGGCAGGAGGATTCCTCTTTAAGAGGCATGTGACTGGATAGACAAATTGGTCAATAAATTCACAGTAGGAGTAGGGAGAGCTCTGGACTTGATGAAAAACTAAAGACTAGAAGATGACAGACCTCCTCTCACCCTGTGAATCTAGCTTCTTGATGGGGCACTGGAAGCAATCTGTTTGATAGTATACGAAGAGGTGATAGATGTATGATGAATATTTAAATATTGCTTCCCTGTCCAGCCTCAGCAGTTGGTCATGTATCTTGTTGGCAATGAACTTGGCATAACTTAATTTTATAGCAGGGGGCTTCCCAAGGCTATATGCAAATAGCATGACCATCACAGTTTCATCAACATGCTCATTTGTGGACAACCCCAGCAAAGAGGTTAACATCTCCACCAGCAGCTTGCCTACCTCATTAAAATTTGCATATGGGAAAGGAGGTGGCCCAGAAGGTTGGCAGTCTGCTCTCATGAAAGTTTTGGCCACTGCAGCAATGTCCATGCTAGAGAGCTTGGAGCCCTCATCCAGCAAATACTTTATGGGAAAAGGGTATAGTAGATGGGTTTGTTTGTAATTCAGCATCTGATTGATGGAATCTGGTGTTATGTAAAAAAGAATTCTCCCAGATGGAGACTTTACAACTCTGAGTTTTTGGTCATAATTTTCTGCACAGAGGTGAATGACTTCAGGAAAGATATTTATAGATGGCAAGAAGTAGGTAGGCAGATTAGACTCCCAGATGCCATACATGTCACTGTTGTCCAAGTGAGTGTTCCTTAGCTGGCAGAAGGTCTGTAAATGGTTCCTCTCTGCCACAAAATCTGCAATGAGGAAATCATTGTCTACAAGTGGCATAACAAGAGCAACATCTAGAGAAGATGGAGTATCCATGTCTAAGGTTTATTGGATGTTTTATTTGAGCTCAGGCTTGCTGCAGAGGCTGAGGACTGCTTACTGAATTGTGTTTTTTGAGAGTGAGAAGTTCTGAGAGTAAGAGGAAACTTTTTACAGGGTTGATAAACTGTGGGGCACTCTTTTGGAAGAAACTAGAGTGTGTTGAGCTAATTAGCTGGTTTTTCAAAGGGAATTCTGATAACAAGGATGAGTGTGCAGTTACATGAGCTTTAGCCGGTAGCTTGGCTTCTAAACTTAGTTTTTCACGGTGAATTTCGCAGAAGGGCACGGGTTTCTTGCAGAGCTTTGTGGTGCAGGGATTTTACCAAGTTCTTGGGTAGTTTCAGTGGATAATTTGACTGTGAGGAGCTTTTGCAGAGTTTTTTACAGGAAATTAGGAGAAAAATGGGAGAAATATGGGCGAAGTAGGTCGCCTGCAGCAAATACCTGGATTTTTCGGTGTAGGAGTTCTCAAGCTGGAACAATTGCAGGTATTTGAGTCGACTTTGAGGGCGGCAATAGCTTTGGTGGACAAATTCTCGGTTTTGGCTGCAAACGACGTCTTTCGCATGCACAACGCTCTGAAAATGGTAAGTTAAAATGACATAAAACGGTCATTTCCCGACTTTTTATGCAATTTTGGCCTTTTGGCGCCTTTTCAATGATGACGTCAGCATGAAGTCATCGGTGGGTCTGGGTACGGCAGGGTGATGTGGCGGCTGATGTGGGTGGCTAGGTGGCGGTGACACAGTGGCAGGGCATGCGGGTGGATGGACGACGTGGAGACGACGTGGAGCAGTGGTGGCGGGCGAGGGTGGTGACATCACGATGACGTGGGTGTGACGTCAGCGGGAGGGGACGGGTGGTAAGTGGTTTCTCCGGAGCACCCCTGGGCAGTAAGTGGTATAAGGGGGAGGGCTCCAAACAATGCGAGAGGTTGACGCTTGGCGGGGGTATGGAGGTAAAACCGCCAATCCCCCGGACGCAAAACATCGGGCATCTCTCGGGTAAGATTGACCGCCAATCGTTAGATCTGTGAGGCTGGCGATCGAACGGCTGGTGGAAAATATGATGTGACAATAGTTTATTGCTCAGGGGACCCGCCGATTAAATAATCATTTAAATAAATCGAGCGCGGGGGTGGGTTTTAACTTTAGGGTTTTGGGTTAGTTTATAACTGTTTTTAATTAAAAAACATTACCAACACAACCTTTAGCACGGAAAAAGGGGTAGGAAGGGTTAATGAGGGCGGGGATTTTGATTTTTTGATTTTTAGCCAAAGTTTTTTAACAAAAACCCATATTTCAGGGTAGTGGAGGGTTAATATTAACCCCTGGTGGGTTAATATTCCCCAAAAGATGGTTGTATAGCTATAGTGCTAGGGGGAGGGTATTTACATAGATTTTTTGGGATTTTCTCATAGATTTTTGTACATTTAGGGAAGGGAATGCTTAGGGAGCTAGATAATACATTAGTTGTTAATATGACATTGTGAGGTGATTGTGTAGGGGCAACTGCTAAGTTTTAAGAAGAAAAACATAGGAATGGGAGATGAGGGAATTGAGAGTAAAGATTTTTACACAAAAATGTGGCTTCTTTCCCTTGACTAAACTTCATAGTTTGAACTGGTATTTTATCATGGAATGAAGTGGAACAAGACACTTGAGTAGATCCCAAGGTCCTTGGCGGATGTTAGTAAATGATGCTTGGGAAAAAGGGGGGAAATTAGACATGCTTCCATTGTTGTGTCCTCAAACCTCTACCATGGTGCCAGTACCCTGAATGAAATGAGTCTGATTCTTGATAAGCCAACTGGTGATGGCCCTTCATTTCTGCAACCTTGCACTACTTACCCAACCTAGTAATCCTAACATTTTTTCTTCACTTGCAATGGGTGCACTTGAATTAGCAGACCCTGATTGTTCTCTTTTTCTTTTGACTGCCCTCCTATCTAAATCTACCCTTATTTCTTCCAAGGCCCCAGATTAAGCAGTTGGGCTCCTTCATTTCTATACCTACCTAGTCATCTGCCAAGCTTGAGCTGTTTGGTCAGGAACCATTATGTAATCTGCAACAAGCAATTTAAACATGGCATGGTCCAGATTAGACTGTTGGGCCATCCATCAAGTATGATTAACATCAGTATTTGTAAACTGTGTTACTCCCACAAGATAGTAGTGGCATTTTGACTGGCCACTTTCCTGGTCTTTAGCTTGGGGTTCATTTTCCTTATTCTTTTGACCATTTGATTTTCTTGCGTTTTGATTATTCTTTTAAGGCATACCCTCTTTTCATTTTTTAATTTTCCTAGCATGTACACAAAATATGGAACCTTTGCAGCTTGCAATGATGAACATATTTGGCCCTTCCACTGTCAATCATGAAAGATGAAACCTATTGGTATAGGAACCTAACACAACTATCACTGGCTTGGTTGCCAATGAAGCCAGTGGGCTTGGCTACTTGTAACTATGAGCTGATGCGATTTAGTGGAGGAATCTTTGAGTGAATGAGGAGTTAAGGAGGCAGACCCAATCTCCTAAAATCCCTCTTGCTTGTCTACTTTGGGTTCCTACAAGTAAATTAGCCCAAAATTGCTCCAAATCCTTCAATTAATGCATATTAGGCCACATGACATAACATCTCACCTTTACCCTTCTCACTAAGAAAAATATAATAAGAATATGTAAAGAAATGTGAGAAAAGTTGATTTCACTAAGCTAGAGATTGGCATTAAGGCCCATATAATTTACCTATTGATGAGCCTCATCATCACCCCCTACTAAAAGTGTTGTTCATCCTTGGAGCAACTTAGTCTATGTCCATATCTTTCATAGATCTTGTGGCCTCTCTAACATCCTAGGCCTTTGTTGATGGAGTTTCCTCTTGTGGATAAAACCATGCATTTTTCTATATTTCCTACCACTACTTGCTTTCCTCTTCCTCTTTTCTACCTTCTAGCATACCCAATAGCAAGGGTGGACTGGGTTTTAAACCAACCCAATTGATTTTGAGTCTTTGCAGTGCATTTTTATATAATGGAGTCCATTCTAGTGAATCTTTCATCCTTTCATGGGAATGATACTTCATGATCCTTAGGTTGTATGGTAGGGGCACTCCATATCATTTGGCATGCTTCCTAGCTATAATTACCTAACGATATCAAGGTGTTCTCAAAATGTGTGATTGCTTTCTCTTGTGTAGCTAGGTATCTTGGTGCAAGATAGGGATCATTTGCAATGATGTTGTGGCTGCTAATCAAAACCATCGAATTTATCTGTTATGCTCTGATGTAAATGGGATCTCTTTCTTCTCTTTCCAACACCCTCTTCACCTCCTTAGCCTTGGCTTCCTCATGACGCATCCATGATGCAAGGGCCATTAGTTGTAAGTCCCCCAACTTTGCATTGGGGTCCCCACACATTCAAGTTTGTTAAGGCCAAGTTGTGCAAGTAGAATTTAGATATCTTCGCCTTATCCCCTAGGTTTCTCTTGTCAAATAGTTGAATGAAATTCCTATAATATTGGAAAGGGATAGTCCACTATTATGCTAGTTTCCTTATCTAAAACTGCAGCCACTAATCTTTCAGGTACAAGGCATATGATTTTGGTGGCATCCTGCACTTGAGTGCCTCCATGGGGAGGCTTGCCATGGTTTTCTACCTCTAGTTGAGATCTCATAATTCATTCCCTATCTCTTATCTTAATCAACTCTCTGCACATCTCTAGTAACTCCTCTTCAATATGGCCCACATCCTCTACCTTCTTTGATTTGGAAATTTCATCAACTGATATGTCCTTCCTCTCTCTTTATAAAGCTAAAAGAAGAGAGGGATGGAAAATTTCTGCAGTATTACTCTGCCTCCCTTAATGAATCTGTAATAAGAACTTAGATTGGGTTATGGTCTAGGTTCCTAGAGCTCTTGGGACTCTCCCTCAGATTTCTTTGGAGAATTTTCCCCATCGTGCACTTGTGTTGCTACTTGCTTGCCTTCCATTTGTCCCTGTTATCCTCCTAGTAGCTTTTTCTATGTTTCCTGTAGTGTCGAAAGAGTTTCCTATATGAATATCTAAGGATCCTGTAGAAGGATTTTTCCTTTCTGAAATGGGGTCAAAGGTGCCTTGTATTTCTTTGATGATTCTTACCTAGTAAAGTAAAGTTGGTCATCTCACCTATATTAGTTGCTTTGCTGATATAACACTGTCACCTCCAAGTTTGTATGAACCCCAGGTTTATAAAGTAAGGTCGATCACCCTAGGAGTTGCAACATCCTTGCTACAATACTTTGGATCATCAATTATGTTACGAATTATTATGAATATCTAAATGATTTAGTTCTGACTAAGTTTTCTCAGACTGGTTCATATATGACTGGGATTTCTCCAACTAAGCGTGCTTTGACTGGTTTTGTTTCAACTGACCTTGTTCTGACTGGTTTCTCTCAAACTATTATTTTTCAAATTGTTCTCTTTCTCACTACTCTTCATGAGAATGCACTTTTCTAGAATGTTCTTTATCATTTTGCTCTTCTCCCAAGTGTTTCTCCATAAATTTGTCTTTTCCATATTAGTTTCTTCCTTCTAAAATAAGAGTCAACGAGTGGATAGGAGTATCTTTTGTTAAATTGATCTCCATGACTGTAGCGGACTAGCATATTTAATTATGTGATTGGTCTACAGTACCATTAAGTTGACACTTTTATGAAGATGAACCACCATTATGCTTACCTTTTTGAAGTACTTCATGCATTTTGTGTTGGATTCCCTTGATAAGAATGCTTTTGTCATTTTCTATGGCATCACGAATTTGTGTTTTCATAGTTTGAGCTTGCCTTAAGCACGGTTTTCTGTTGGGATCACTTGGTTTTAGATGGAGTGGACTTGGGGCTAATGGATTCTTTATAGAGAGAATAGTGTGAGGATAGGTTAACTTTGAAAGGTTTTAGGAATAGAGCAGCCTTCACATCCTCTTTGAATTCGACATCACTTAAGGGGTGATGATATCATAGGAGGGTTCAAATACTATGAGTGGAATGATGTATTTTTTCTTTGAATGAAGACGTAATTCTTCAAATATTTGGTTGATAGTGGACTGATAGGCCAGTTCCTGGGGATCAACCTTAGTTGAATTGTTATACCATACTTTGGTATAATCTAGGCAAAGTTGAATATGTGAGCATTGGGGGAGGGATTGATGAATGTGCTAAAGCACTCTCCACTTATTAGAGATGTTTTTAATATTCAGAAGCCAATTCCTAAAAATTTTACTCAGGCCTTTAAACTAGGGTTTCCTCGACTAGGTACTAGAAAAGATTCTAAAATTAGACATAAGGGTTGTTTATTTATTTGTGAAATTCTCTTACCCAACTTGTGGGCCCGACCTCATACCTATCTAAATTAATAAAGAGGGAAAGCGAATGGCTTTACCGAAATTCTAATAGTCGTGGAAGCTTCCTTTAAAGAGATCACTTACATGATCTTTCGAGTTGTATTGAATTCCAGACTTCATTATTTCATCGATGGCTTCAATAATTTTGAGCTTGATGTCTAAAGCTCAACATGGTGAGGTGAGCCATATGGTATTGGACTTGAATGATGACCAAACCTCTTGAATTACTCCCAGAGGTGCCTCTAGTGAGCTTTGTGAGTGTTGGGTTGTGTTATATTCTTTCCACAACTACCATAGGTGTGGGCTGCTACAGGGGGGTATGCAGGGGCATTGGGGCAGTGCCCCAGGAAAATTTTTTTGGACCCTATATTAGGTGGGCGGACCTACCTATGGTTTTTTGCATGGATTTCGCACATGGTTTTGGGCATGATGGTTTTTTGTCAATGGTATTTTGTAGATCTGGTCAAGGCAAATATGGTTATGTTCTAATCTAGGGTTGATGGATTGGGGTTTATGGATGCTTTGGCATGTATATATATGTATTATAACACTGAAAGGAATATAATGAACAATCAATTGAGTAGTCTCGATTTTGGGATCCAGGAGAAAATCTCTGTGTATATATGTTTTACGCTCTCGCCATTGTTTATTTTCTATTTTTAGAATTTGTATGCAGGTGTTTTTTGTACAGGGTTAAAACCTACAATGAGCCAGTCATTTACATCAACTATGGTCGGTACCTTGGTTCTTTTGTAAGGAAGTCTAGTTATTAGATAGATAGTAGTACCGAAAATTAGTGTGGTTGATCTAGCCACATAATTCCATTATGGTATCTTCTTACTAGGTATTTGGTAGCCTCCTCTATCATACCCTAGAATTCTGCAACTAATGGGGCACCTAAAATGTCTCGGATTCCAAATTTTTCTAAGATGCCTATCTGAACATTCCACTAGTCTAATGTCATAGCCCACTTAAGGTAGGCTTCAAAATTCTTCTCCTACACATCCTCATCATCCTTCACCTAGTACCTAATATTGCTCATGTGAATCTCTAACTTTGTTTTACTAGCGAGATTGAAACATGCTTTGGTTCAAGCTTCCATTGTGACTTCTTCTTCATTAGTTTAGACCCTTCACTTTGACAAAGATAAATCATCCCAAAACTCTTCTGTTCAAAGATAATATAAGAGCTTTGAGTAAAAAATGATAGGGTTGGGAATATTTGATATGTCCTCCAAGCCATAGGGGATATCACTTGGGATTTCAAGCAAGATTTTTAACAACCCCGGGTGCTCCTTCATTTTGATAAAAGTGGCATTAAATGTGTCATCACCATCACTTAGAACTTTCATTCCTTCAGAAAGTCTCTTCAGTTAACGATTTATTTCTCGATTATCATCTCGTTCGTGCATGGCATCGGTTCACCGCCTTTCCGAGAGAGTGGGTAGTAAATGTGGAGTATCTTTGAAATTAATTTTGTTGATTATTTGATGGTGATGGGATGTCTGAACTGTACGATGTGTTAGAGAGTAATGGCAGTACTTTATTACTCTAGCTTATGGGTCCCTCTTTTTTCCTTTTATGTATAATTTTTTCAGAGTCACACGTGAGGTATTTATTTGCAATTGATTTTCTTGAACTGCATCTTGGTTAGTCAATTTTTTCTTCTGTGTTTACTGTTTTATGAAATTGTACTTTTCATGTCTTCTCTGTCGAATGTTGCTTCCGAGGAACAAGTCGACTTCTCCCTCTTTATTCTATATGTTGATCATCCTCGTATTGTTGTTGTTCTGAACTTTTTTTCCTCATAGGGGTTTTCGTAGGTTAGTTGCATGCTACATAATGTTACTCGATATGGTTGCCTAATGTATCCCTACAATTGGTGTTTATTGGTATGTCAACTCTTATGTTGGTTATATTTGTAACTATTTTTTGTTAATTTTATTAATTTGACTTTTAATGGAAGGAAATGAAGAAAATATAGTAAATTGTTAATTTTTCTTTTATTCTTTTTATTTTTAATAAATTAATATTTTACATATCAATCGGTTAGCTTTTCTATTAATCAATCTATTGTAGCGGCTGCAACACCCTCCAAAATTTTGGCTTGCATCCAATTTTAGAGCCTCCTTTGAGATTTTTGCTTGATGATTTCACGCACTCGGGTTCACTCCATGAGCTCATGTGAGTCTTCGCACCCACCTTCCTTGATCATTCGACCAACCACTTTTCCATGTTGATGTCAATGTCGTGCTTGTGCCCATGTTTTGGTCATACTCAAGGTCTTCGCTTCGTGTCTACATGTTGTGTTCACCATGTAAACATATGTCGTGCTCAGACATGTTTTCATATTCATTGTCACAAAAGCACCATCATGGCCATCCAATGACCAATCACAAGCATCGCGCTTGTCGCTCACACCGTTAGTCAGTCATGTTGAGCATATGTGTCTTGATGGTTTGAGTTTTATCGTCGTCAAGTCATGTATGTGTGTGTTTCCAAGATCACATATGCACCTTTCCACCTATTTACACTCTTAGTCATTTTGCTAAAGTTTTGACGATTGGATTCCTCTCTGACATTCAAACCTTCACCCTGTCATCGACTCGATCGGCTGTCACCCAGAATAGCACAGAAGTAATAAGAAATCCATTTTAGGCTATGCTGCCCGAAAGCAGATCAATCAACCTTCATGTTGGTCAACTGGAGAACTTGACTTAGAAGTCACCCAAGGACTGACTCCCCTCAAAAATTGTGCACAGGTTGCAGACCTTGCCCGCTCCACTGACTAGGAAAATTGTGCAGACAGGTCAGAAAGACACCAAGTGCCTGTCCTTGCCTCCCTTAGAAAATTGCTCAGTTTTCTCAGCTAGCCCTCTAGTTAGTCGACCGGCTTCTCACTCAGAAAACTGCACAATTTTCATGAGAAATCCCTCTACTGCCCAGCAGTCCACTCAGCTCACAAACTATGCAGAGATGATTAGGAGGCTAGCCTCCCAGCATTAGCATAATTGTTCCCACTAGCAGCTCCCGCAAGTCGACTGCCAGTTCCCTCTAGGAACTGCATAGTTTTGCTGCCAAGTTCTAGTAGCTGACTGCCAATTCCCTCCAAGAATTGTGTAGTTTTTGGTTGCCAAGCTCTCGCTATCCTCTCCTTCCAGGAATTGTGAATATTTTTCTTACCTAGCCTTCCCGCAGCCGGACTATTCCTCTCAAAAAATGCACGATTTTTTCATCCAGTTGAACCAGTCCCCGCGGACAGTCACTGTAGATTTGGATTGCCCATCTCCATCACCCAGTGACTGCTGCGCAGTTTTCACCAACAGTGCTCGGAGCCTCTAGCTTATACCTCGCAACCCTGTCTCCTCTCTTAGTCACCTACATCTAAAACAATCATGCATCATGGTAAACTAGGAGGTTTATGGATTTGATGTTGTCTAGTCATGAGTGACTGCAGATACAGATACACAAACAAACATGGCACGATGATGAATGGGATGAACAAAGGGAGTACATGTAAAAGTACTTATTCACCAATGAATCAACAAATGATGCATGCAAAGATATGTGCTCGCAAACATACGATTATGCAAAGATGTGTGTATGGACGAACAGACAGACAAACATTCACTTCTCACGAATGGATGAACTTGTCAAGCTTATCAATGTACAAGCAAGGAGAAACATGCGAATGCAACATCAAGCAAAACAATGACCATCGAGGACTCTGTGCGCTTTTCCATGTAGAGGTGAAGCTATGACACACCATGAGGACATCCATCACCCAACAACACTGTAGCTTGACATGCACACCAGGAGTATAATGAAAGTACCAACACCGTCATGTCAAGTCTTGTCTTACGTCATGTTGTCCACATCTCTACTATGGGCCATACTATTAATCAATGTAGTGTAACATGGAAGTCCAAGAGACCCACTTGTTGTATGAAGAGTCATGTGAAGGCGAAAAGTCATGGAAGTTAAATAGTCATGAGGGTAGTCAAACAACCACAAGGGTTAGTTTCACCCTTGGATATAAATACCCCCTCATTTGTACATGCAAAGGACTTTTCAAATCAGCTCCTCGCACATAGCCTCAAGAGTTTGTAATCTTTTATTTGAGGAGTAAGTAGTGGCTCCAATGCCTTGCCCAAGGGGTTAGTGATGTATGGTATAATGATGTGTCTTGGAACTTTCACTTAATTCAGAAGCTTGCTAACAGGCCAGCACGTTTTCACACATGTATTTTGACTGTTGTAAGAATAATCTTGAACACTTGTAATGCATGTTGCTTTAACCTATGTTTAACACTTGAACTCTTTCACTTATTGTAATACATATATATTAATGAAAATGTGTTGTATGTGTTTTTAATGTTATCCTGCTCATGTTGGTTACCTCCCCAGACATCAGACAAAATTTTCACATAAACTTGCTATAACAACTGTTGCACTCGCGCATACTCATCTGTTGAGTGTTGTACGTGTTATCTTCCCTTGTATGTTGTGACTTCTGCATCCATGTGTACTGTTATTATGAAATTTGTGCACGTCCTGATGTGTTGTGTGTTCCTAACAGATTTGGGGCTTCCTCCCAACTAACTTGGGACTCACTCCCACCCTCTCCCTCTATAGTGAAATAACCATTGACACAAGTAACACTAGCAATCACCAAGCACGCAAACCTCACTACTCGAACACAAAGCAAACCACTCTACTATGCTGACAAGCAAGAGTTGAGGAAAATATTTAAGATAATGGCAACCAAGCCATCATACAATATTGGACTCCCACACCAAATGGTGTGAGGTCTAGTTGGGACTTCATACCAGGGTGATCACTTGAATGTTAGTGAGCACAACACCATCAATACAATCTTACAGCTAACCTATAATAAAAGAAATTATGAAAATAATTTTTTTAAATAGGCACCATTAGCAAGAGACTTGAAAATGTGACCATGTAACTTCTTTAATTGAATTTCTCCCAATGGTCGAATATCCTCAATGAAAAATGGACTGAGCCATGCAATTTCAAGTTTCCTTGGTTTTCCTTTGACTTGATTATCGTACAGTAGGACTAAATTACCGTCTTGAATATGTTTAGCTTGAAGGTTTGGTCATGCCATGTTTTTGTTTGGTATTTGTTAATTTTTTGATGATATTATGTGTACATTTGATCTTCCTCTAATTAATGGAACTGCCTTATGTGTTCGGTTTGTAACTTTGTGTTGTATTTTAGTATATTTGACATGGTTTGTGCATTTGTTGAGGAGTGCAACAACATGACTACTTCCTGTCCATAAATAATCTTAAATGGTATCAACCCCATTGAATTCTTATATATTGTATGATATGCCCATAAAATTGTTAGAATTTTGTCATCCCAATTGTGATTGTCTATGTTACAATTTTTGAGTAATCATTTATGCAGATTTTTATTAAAAACTTAAACTACACCATTTTCTTGAGAGTTATATGACATAAACTTCATGTTTTCTATCATAAAGTTATTTACTAATACTTCAATTGTTCCATTAAAAAAATGTGTTGCCCTATCACTGATAAGGACGAGGGGGAAGCCAAAACACTTCACTAGATTTTTGTATATGAATTTAGATGCTGCTTATTTAATACATGAAGCTACGGGCTCTTCTTCTACTAACATTGTTACATATTCAACGAGTTGATAAAATTGATAGCCCATATTTCAAATGACAATGATGGAACTATGGAATGTAATGGAATTTGATTTTTTGGTAAAGGTCAACCTATTCTCTGGCATATATCATATTTTTCTACTTGATGTCGACAATCATGGAATACTGTCGACCATTAGAGATGAGCTTGCATTATTTTCTGAGTACTTGTGTCTCCTTGATAATGGCCTCCAACTCCCCCTTTATGGGATTCCTCAATAATCGCTTCTCTTTCATGTTCCAGGATGCATATTTGAAGTAATTTGTTAATTCCTAGTTTATATAATTGATCATTTATCAATGTATATGGTGTCACTTTGATTGCTAGTATCTTTTTATTTTTTCTGACAATCCTTCTAGTGCTTTACCTGTATGTAGAAGTTATGCTATTTTAGCAAGTTTAGTTGGAACTGCTTCAATCCCAAATAGATGTGCATTGGGAAGACCGTCATCGGTGTTTGACGTCTCTTCTTGCAACTCCAATCAGGATAGATGATCAGGGCCAACATTTCTTTTATCGGGATGGAACAGAACTTCAAATTCAAATTCCTGCAATAAGAGTAGCCATCAAAAAACTATTCCTTGATTAATATGTGTGTTTACAAGGTATTTTAGTTCTTAGTGGTCCATGTAAAATATAAAGGGGTTTTCCAAAAGGTAGTGACAAAATTTTTGTAGGGCAGATATCATTGCTAGAGCTTCACATTCTTTCAGTGAATATTTTCGTTATGCTTTATCGAGATTCTAACTAGCATAAGTGTTTGTATGGTTTATTAATTTGACGTTGGGTTCTGCTAAGATAACTCTGACTGCAACATTTTATTCATTGACATAAAAATGAAATTGTTTAGAATAGTCTGGAATGGTTCATTGCATTCATCAGACCAAATGAATAATGTTTCTTTCTTGAAAAGTTCATCGTTTGGGAATGTTATATCAGAATAATGCCTAATAAATATTCTATAGTATCCTATATGTCCTAAGAACATTTTAATTTTCTTTGGTTAATCAGAGCCCTTAAATCTAAAATTATCTTGATTTCTTCCATGTCGACTTTAATTTCATCCTTTGAAAAATGTGGCAGTATTCCAATTAGTGTTGCCAAGATACATTTTTTAATATTAAGGGATAATCATATCTATTTTCATCTTTTAAGAATTAGGCTTAGCCTTTGCATATGATCCTTTAATAATGTGTAGATTGTCCAATCGTCAAAATACACAGCCATGGTTTATAAATATATTCCTAAAACGCTTTAACAATGATTCTTGAGAATACTGCAAGAGTGTTCTTTAGTCGAAATGGAATCACTCTATATGCAAAAGAGTCATGACCCATGACATCATTGATAATCTCTTCAGCAAAGGGAGCTAGGAATGGATCAGTGGCTATCATTTTATTTAATCCTTAGTAGTAAAAAAAATGCCTAATGTCATCATATCATGCTTTCTTAGTTGAAAAACCATAGGGATTTCCCATTCTGATTTTTCTATGGGGTATATAATACTAGTGGCAAACATATCCTCTATTTCTTTCTGTACAACAGGTTTATATTTATGTGCTAATTTGTATGGTATTTTCATTATTAGTTTAGCTTCGTGAATGAGATGGATCTTCATTTCTCCCATTTGCTTGACTAACCATTTTAAGTCTTTATAGTCTCGAGAAAATATGTCTTGACATTCCTTGAGTAAGTTGACAATTTCTGTGTTTTGTTTCTCTAACCAATAATCACCAAGTTGAGAAATTTTTTGTTGGTCATCATTTAATTTGTATACTTCTCATGTTTTTATTTTTGTATCCATCCAATCAGTTTATTTTGGTTTCTCAATTCTTTTTTCCCCTACATTTACTTCTTCGTAAGCTCGCGGAAATTCTAACTTATCTAGTTTCTCTATGTCGTGTTTAGTAACTTTGCATACTGATTGAATTCCCCTGTGATTTTCAGGATGATCCTTGTTCAAAGAAAATCCTTGGTCATCGATGGGTATTTATTCCACTTCTAGTTGACTAGCTCTCCATTTGTCTGTGATGCATGATATATAGTTTCAAGTTACTAAACCATTAATTGAGATCTATTGATCAATTGGTTTCTCTCTGATAAATTCTTTAATTTTCGCCACTGTATCTTATAAATTTTCTTACTTCGATTTGAATTCAATGTCCTTAATCAAGTTTTCCTTTATTTCTTTCCATTGGAGTGATTGACCCCTTTATTCCTCTAACTTATACCACTTATTCAATATATTATCTAAGGTATTTGGGAACATATGCAACCAGACACATTCATCTTTATAACCAATTATTTTCCATCCCGATTACCAGTTTTTGATATGTTCGACACAATCTTGGGAAACACTAAAAGTGGGTATATTTTCTTGTGCATATGACTTTTTTCCTCCGAATAGTTCAATAAAATAGGTTGTCGTAGTCGTTCATCTTTGGTGTCAGGATGAATGGTGTCTCACTATCTCACTGCTTGACCGGTAAAAGTTTGTACTAGACTTTGCATTCATCTCTACTCACTAATGAATTTTGTTATTTTTTCTATGTCATTGGCAGGGGATTCTCTTTCTTTAAATTGAATATTATTACTAGAGTCATTTGTTAGATCTGCTGGAATTAAGGGTGTTTTTTCTTGACAATTTTTTCTCGTATAATTTATTGCTTTGATAGAATAACAGGGTCAAATCTTTGATGTTGGAATAACTTGGATTGTCCAACATTATTTTTCTTTTGATTCATAGTTTTCAGTCTACCATTCATATAGCTCGATGTATGAGTTTTGTCCAATTGAGAGAGGTGGCCTAGTTAAAATTTCACATGAAGAATTTGGTTCGACATTGTCTTGTTCATCGTGTAGGACTTAGTAAAGTTTCCTTATTTCGGCTTCTTCATTAGAAGCTTCCACCCATTGTTTAATTTCTCAAAGGTCTAAGGGGATAACAATATTTTTATTGTTTCCTTTCAGTTTTATTTTTTCTATATCATCACCTTCATTCTTCGTCTCCAAGGTTGACCAACTAATGCTAGGTAATTAAGAATTCTGTCGACTAAGTCGATGACTTGAAAATCAATTGTCATCAGAATTCCAATTATAGATGTATAGACTTGTCATAATGTGTCAATTAGTTCAATAAATCTTTTGGCAACCAACTTAAGATAGTTAGATGCTTTGTCTAAGTTTGGTCATCCCATATTAATCCATGTTTCCCTTCGGAGAATATTCCACCCATGGATCATAATCTTCTATCTAATTTCCTTGTGATAGTTGTCTGACATTCTTTCCTCTTTCTTTGTTTCCATTGCAGTTTTTCAAAATGCTTAACAATTCTACAAAATGAGCGACGTAATGTTCTTCCTTTCAATTTCAAGGAATTGTTCCAAAATAAATCCTTAGATAGACGTTGTCCTTAATTTTCTTTTATAAATAAATCAACTGCTTTGGTCATTGCATCTTTTTATCGTTTGACATCCAGATATTTCATCATATTGTTAACTAGTCGGATCAATTTATTGATTTGTTTGCTATTATATTTTTTGGCTCCTGATCTTATCACTACATGGAGGATTTTAGAATTTAGAATCTGGTCTCGGAACAGTTTGTAGTATATTGACAAATCTTTCCTTTAGGAATTTTTCTATGATTTTAGGATAGTCTTTCAAAGAATGGTCACATAGACCACACATATTACAGAAATGTAAAATCAATATTGTCTTTTAACTGGAATTTAGTCATGATGTGTCCCTCTTGCTAGCAAGTATAGCAAAAATATTCCTCATCCTCGACCACGACCATGACCCCTGCTATTATAATCACCTCGGCATCCTCCATAACCTCCTCGGCCTCATACTCTTCCATTGAATGAGGATGGATTTGGATGTTGCTCAGTAGCCTAAGTATGGTAGACAAAATGGAAATTAGGTTTAGTTTTCCAATTCAGTGAACATATATGAGTGGAATGTATGTTATCTTCACAAATTTCACACCACTTTGGCTTATAATTCCATAGGTTATATTGGCAGTATTTTGTGGAGTGACTAGAAGTAGTTTGAAAAATATCCCAGTACACCTCAGTTTGTATTCTTCTAACATCTTGATCAAAATAGTCTATGAGCTTACAGGTTTCTTTTGTATGGATTTCCATATGACAATTGGTACACCATAGATGATTCTTTTGAAATGATAATTGCATCAAAGAATTTGGTAGTTGTTCTAATTTATCTTCAATCTTAATTGTCTTTTGGTGTGATGATCGATTGGCCTTCATTGTATTATTCAATTCACTGTATTAATTTAAATGCTTCTTCACATGTTTTTACTTCAAGCATTCGGAGTGTTCCATGTGTTAAGAAATTTACCTGAGAACACAAATTAATTATGGAGAATCACTGAGAGAAACAAATATAAAAATAACCAGCAGAAACCATAAACACATAAACACACATGTTTATCTGGGAAAACCCCAAATCCGAGGAAAGACCCGATCATAATGAAATTTCATTATCCTGTCCAAAACCTTGGCCAATCTAGTGAAGTGAGCCTTCACCGCTCATCTCCAGGCCCTTCATTACAATGAAGTCCTTCCAGCCTTTTATAGGCTCCATTACATATAATACCACGGGCAGAATACCATGGGTGCACAATACCATGTGCCCCAAAACCATCACTATTTAACCTCTTTTGACTCTATCCCGAGTCAAGTTTTATTAACACCATGAATTTTCTGAAGTAGCCTTGCTACATATCATTGTACTAGAATATGTTCATCGATAACATACAAGATCTATCTTAGTAAGTCTTCAAATCATTTGTCATACTCTCAGACAGATTCATTTGGTCTCGACTTGATTTCCTTTAGTTTTTATGCTACCAAATTCTTAACGTCTTATGCTTCTAAGAATGTGAGGAAGTTGGTTTTGATCTCATATTTTTTTTTTTAATTTTAATTTTAATTTTAATTTTAATTTATTTTAATTTTTTTTCTGTTAGATTCATGAGCCATGTTAGAGTGTGTTTCCTTAAATTTTTAGTGAAATATGCCATTTCATTATCTTCATCATTAATGTCATTCGCAATCTGGATTTTTTCATAGAAAAACTAATCTCTTTTCAGATATTCATCACCTTCATAGATGGGTATATGATTCAGAGCTATCTTACTCATATGGAGTAACATCGGAAAAAAATTGTCATTTTGCTTAGTTTCCTCATTGGAGCTTGTGCCTTTATTTACGTCGCTATCATTGATGTCATGATATATTGACTCGTTAGTTTGACACGCCCTATCTATGTATTCTTTGAACTGACTTACTTGCGATCATGACCCTTCATTGAAAGATTCTATACTTTTGGTTTCTTCAACAGATACAAGCTGCAGCGGAGGGGTACAATCGTGAGATTAGTTAATTGGAGAAGTACTTGTTCTATTTGATTGTTATGACTTGATTTGTTTTTGATAATATTTTCATTTTCTTGATGGTATCTTTGTTGGTCTTTGCTATGCCAAACTGCAAGTATTTTAAAATAATTTCACGACTAGAGAAATTATTTAATGTTGGGACTTTCTATAGATATAATGAGAGTGTTCCTTATTGTTGGACCAAAGTCATCAATTTCCATAAAATCTACTCTCTCTAGGGGTTATGAGTAGACCTTCATTCTATGTCGGTGTGAGCAATTACATCCTCTCAAATCTTCTGATGAGTCTCATGCATGTTTATTCTCACACTCTCGGTTATTCATTCTTTTCCTCCAGTATTATTGTTCTCTAATTTTCTCTTGTCTTTATTTTATTTTATCCCTTTCTAATTTTCGTATATTAATCGTTTGTTTTTATTGTTGATCACTACTTTGTCAGTTATTTTCTTGTTGTTGTTTCTTGATAGATGACTTCCTTCCTTCCATCTTTGTTGGTTATAAGTGCTTATCGAACTTTATCTCTTTTGTTTTCATTTTCCTTCTTCATTTCTCACTATATGTTAACCCCCCCACATGACCACCTAAGTAGTGACAGTTCACAAGGGAGTATCTGTTGGCCATAACTATTTCCTTAAAAGGTAATTCCCAATTTCCTTTGTATTTTTACAGTGGGTGTCAAGGAATTTATGCCAATTTGTTTTTTCCTTCCTCTAGTTAGTATAGGTTGGTGGCCCTATTGGTGGTCAGTATTTGAAGATGTGGCTTGCACCTTTGTTAAGAAGAAACTTGTGTAGTAAGGTTCGAATTGTGTAGAAGAACTCATCGTGTAAGTCATCGTAAAATTTAGTTTTTATATGTTCAATAGAATTCTGGTCTTCTAGGTCTTATTCTTCACAGTAGTATTCCAGAATCAACTCGAGCCACTCATGTAAGTTCGTTCAGTCGTCGTTCAATAATTTTAGTAATAGTGAGGTGTCAATTTCATTTTGAGTTTTTTTCATCTGCAATGTTGTCGAGGAAATTTTTTATCTCTATTGGAGCACCTTTTATAAAACGCTCATGTGCTTCTGTGAAAAATTTAGCTCTTGTTTCTATAAGTGACAACCGATTCCTTCTGTTGATAGAAAAATAATGTAAGGGTTGAGACCCCAGGTTCAGGGGCAGGGGCCAACAAAAGCTTCATTGTATTCTAGCACGAAATCAACATTTTCGCCTTATCCAAGATGTATAAGTCATCTCACCTAAGGCATGTTGCAACCTTAGTTAGTTAAGGGTTGGAATCTAGTATCACGAAGAGCCATTCGAAATATATCAATATTAGTAAATATAGAATTATGAAAATTAAAGACTCAATCGTAATAGATCAAACACATGAAGAGAAAGAGCATAGTATAAGTGCAACCATATTAAAAAATTTAAAATCCACACAAGCCTGCACACACAATACTAGTCTATACCTATAATCTCTTCTTTTATGAACCCCATAAGCATTACAATCGTACATCTAGCTTAGAAGCCTCTTAGAAGAACATGGAAGTAATATGAAAGAGCAATACATAATCGATATCGTAAGAATCATAGCGAGCTCGAACGACTCTTCAACAACATTTCGGTATCCTTTCTATATCTCTCTTACGCTTTCCCCCTTGACCTTTTTTTATATCCCTACGCTCACCTAGACTACCACTTCTCCATTAGAGGTTTCATATTTTTCCTCTTTCGGGTTCTTCTACTACTTGGTTTTCTATATTCCTTTCTGTTCGGCTATGGCTACCTAAGTCCCGACTTCTCTCGCCATGTTTATGCAACTCCTAGTCTTCGACAGATTCCTTCCTCTTCTCCAGTTGTCTCCTCCGCAGCTTCCAATGATTTATCTTTGGAAAAATGTGGTCATTATTCCAATGTGTCACATTGTTTCCAAAAAATAAGTACCCAACATGCCCCAATCATAGTCCATTGACTCGTCCCTTAGTCAATCCTTTGTTGGTACTATTGATGTTGCTAATGCTACTAGTGCTCCTCCCTACGTTTCTTCTCCTTGGCTAGTTGAATCCCCTTGACTAGTTCCATCAAATGAAGGACCCAACTCAAGGAAGGATTCAATGGTTGTGTTTCATAACTATGTGTACGCATTGAGACCCAGCTCAAGCACAGGGGCCAACAAAATATTTGTTGTAGTCTAGCACAATGTTGACATTTTCACCTTATCCAAGAAAAATAAGGTGTCTCACCGGAGGTGTGCCATGACCTTAGTTAAGGGTTTGAATATGGTATTGGGAGCCATATGAAATTATATCAATGCCAGTAAATCCAAAATTATTCCAATTAGGGACTCAATCATAATAGATCAAACACATCATGACTGTTGACACCTAATAATTAGGATTGGGTGAATAACTGAAAATGATGTAAATAAATAATAGAGAATATGAATAGTCACCGAGAGATGAAATGAACCGTCTCTCTCTCATGTACATAATAAACAACAACCTAAATGAAATCAACGAATTGTTTTTGAGGAGTTACTGCCTAGTCTAACATGGTATCAGAGCCAGCACCATTTTTGGCTTTTAACTGCCATTGTAACTCCCTTCTGCCATTTTTTAGTAATCTGGGTCTGCCCTCTGCCTCATAATCTCAGTAACGCTTGAGCTTTTACTGTTGTTTCCACATTGGTATAACAACGCTCCATTGCCAGACTTGAGACTTGCTCCATCTGCGATTTTTCATACAATACATTGTTGTCAGTTGCCTGAAGCCTGCTCCGTGTCAGTATATGTTTTATTCTTACCTAAAGCATGCCCTCCAAACCATTTGGTATAGTCCACCCTCCAAACCGTTTTGTTGGGTGAATATCGCTAGTCCACGATTTCTTGTGTCCTCCATGTGCTGTCAATAGGAATGTAGATTTATTCACCCTTGCGATGCTTATATGTATGTTAAAAAAAACATTTACTTTACCTCATTTGTTGTTTTTGTGTTGAAAATAAACCTAATCCAGCATTATTTGATGACTGGCTATGCGCTATATGTGCAACCATCATGGCTATATATTGTGGTTAAGGAATTTGGGTTCCAGTGTTGCCTTTTTGGTGTACAGCGCATTACATCATGTTTGTAATAGATGGTATGGGTTTCCATTATAATGCTCCAGGCACCACAAGCAGTCTACTTTTGCTTCTGCTTTAATGACCCACGCTCATTACTTCTGAGTAGCAAGAATTGCACCACAAGCAGTCCAGTTTTTCTTCCACTATAATGACCCACGCTGATTGCTTCTGAGTTGCTCGGTTATGCACAATGCTGATTGCTTCTAAGTAGCAAGAACTGCACTAATTTTTTTTTTATTACGACAATTTGCACGAAGGATGGATGTCCCACTCAGCTCATCTCCAATGCCCTCAACATGAGGCTCAGAGATGACTTGGAGCATCTTAAGAAGGTTAGGAACCATCGTGGACTACAACACTACTGGGGACTCCATGTTCATGGACAACACACAAAAGCAACTGGTCGTAAGGAAAAAAAATTGTTGGTGTCTCAAAGAAACATTGAGTATATATTATTTTTATGAGAAATTGTTATGTGTAACATTCTTAGAAATTAGCCCTATTTTGTAAAATATCGTTGTGTGGTCACCTGCCATTAATATATCATATTTTGTCCAAAATATTGTTACTGTCTCCGCATGATGCCACCATATCTTTCAGCAGACTCTATATAGATTTCGTTTGTATTTTTCTATGTGTGTAACCCTAGAATGTTACTAGCACTCCACTGTTCATTGAAATACTGAAATTTTTGGATAGCTTTGAAGCACATTTTTGCCAGTGGAATTTTTTTTTCCTTTACAGTATGCATTCAATCATATCTATTGTGGCAATAGTTCTTACTGGCAAGGAGAACTATCCTAAGTGGTCCTGGATGATAAAAAACATCCTTATTTTCAATGAGTTGTGGAAAGGAGTGTGTATTGGAGACGGAGACAAAGAGCCAGAACAGCCTACCTCAGACAAAGAGCTCGCCATTTGGGAAAATAAGAACAGCAAAGCCTACACATTAAATTCAACATCTCTAAGTGAAGAGATGAGTCGCCATATTTCACCATTTTCAACCGCATTTGAAGCCTTAAAAAAGCTTAAAGAACTCATGACTCACATTTTGCACTTGAAGTTGTTCAACTCATGATTAAATTCTTCACTCTTGAATTGCAAAATAATGATCCCCTTGCTCTTGCATCCGAAGTAAAATCTATAATGCATGATATCAAAGCCACTAACATTGAATTGGATGTTCCTCTTATCGCTTTTCTCAAGGCACTTTATCCTACTTACTCTGATTATCTTGAGTCATTGCAAGCAAATGGAAATCTCAAATATATTACCTTTGACTCTCTTGTCAAAAACTTTGCTGAAAGAGAGAAAGATTTTAGAAAGAAGGTAGCCCATAAATCTTCTAAAGAGGTTGTGTGCCTTGCTCATAAAGAAAAGAATCCTGCTCAAGATTCTTCCAAAGGAAGAGGGTCGAAGAGGAAGAGGAAGATATTTCAGAGGCGGGTGGGGGGAAGACACTCTCAAGGAGAAAAGGTAGATTTTCACTGCATACGCTGCAAAAGAAATGGATCACATGATGCCTCTACATGCAAGTTACCATGCGACAAAATTGAGCAGCAAAGAAACCAACAGAAAGGTAAAACTAATGATACAGACAAAGGTAAAGCACCTGAATCTGCTCATTATGTGGTGGCACAATGTAATATTGGAGTAAATGAATATTTATTTAATGCTTCACTTGCTTCTTGGAAAAATTATTGGTTGCTTGAATCAGGAGCAACTTGCCACATGACTCATAGAAAATATTTTTTTGAAGAATTTACTGATAATGTTGATGGAGTAGTATACTTTGCAGACCAATCAAAAATCAAGCCGTCAAGGCTTGGCACAATCAGGCTTAAATTGCCCAGTCTTCCACACTTCCCTCTGCATCATGTTCTATATCTCCCACAGCTGAAGAGAAACTTGTTGTCCTTGGTCCACATCCGCCAGCAAGGTCACTCCATTCATATGTTTGATGGCAAGCTTGAGGTGAGAAAAGCATCTGACCACTCACTTGTCATGAGGCGAATAGAAGAAGAAAGGCTTCTCAAGCTGCAAGGTACCTCTGCTCATGTACAACATTTCTCATACAACTCTCATTATGAAGAAGGTACACTTCCATTCAGCCTATTATGGCATGCTAGATTTGGACATTTGAACTATGACAGCCTCCGCTTGTTGAAGAAAAATGGTGTTGTTGGTTTGCCTACAATTCCTAGGAAATTTAAGCAATGTGATGCTTGCATTCTAGGAAAGCATAAAAAACAATCTTTTCATGATTCACATTCAAGAGCACATAGAAAAATTGAACTCATTCATTCAGATTTATGTGGTCTAATGCCTATTCCTTTTGCAAATGGAAATAAATATATGATGACATTTATTGATGACTACACCAGAATGTGTTGGGTTTATTTATTGAAGAACAAATCTGATGCTTTTCAAACATCCAATAATTTTCATAAATGGATTGAAATGATGCACAATCTCATATTGTGTCTATTCGCACTGATAATGGAATAGAATACACATCAAATGAATTTGAAAACTATCTTCGCCAACATGGGATCAAACATCAAACAATTGTACCTTATAATCCCCAACAGAATGGTGTAGCTGAAAGAATGAATAGGACAATCTTAAATATGGTACGATCCATTGCTTTTCTTCAAAAAATGTAAAGATAATGTTTTGGGCTGATGTTGTTCTATGTGCTGCATATATAAAGAATAGATGCCCATATAATGCTATTAGAAACAAGACTCCATATGAAATTGTGTATGGGCACGCTCATTTGGTAAAGCATCTCAGGATCTTTGGTTCCACCTGTTATGCCTTGATACCAAAGGTACATGGAAACAAACTTGGTGCAAGAAGTCGTAAGTGCATCTTCCTAGGGTATTCAAACACCTCCAAAGCATACTGTCTCTATGATGAAGTCAATGAAAATTTTGTTGTATCTAGAGATGTAATTTTTCTTGAATCATCCAAAACTAACAATGTTGTTGAGCAGCAACTTGATCACTTGGATAGATTTGCAAATGCAAAATCATTTCAAGAATTTGATAATCAGATTCCACATCTTGAAGGGAGGATTCCTATACTAGATCAACATGTGGAATCTTCTTCTGAAGAACTCTCTCCCTCGCATGAAACTCCAACAATGGATGATGCTTTAAGTGATGTGATTGGTAGAATTGGGAGACTCAATCTTGATTCAGTCCCAACTCAATCAATGGAGTAGCCTGGACCATCTCATCAAGGTCCTCCAAAGTGGCTAATAAAGACACTTGAAACTTTTCATCCTAATGAGGTTGGAAAGATAGGAAGTAGAAATTCAAACTGGCAAACTAGAGGTGATGTAGATGACTCTAATTCACCTGTTGATATGGATATTTCTTATGATTGTGAATTGAATTTGTCTACATATTTTGAACCAACTTCCTTCAAAGAAGCTGCTTCTCATGATGAATGGAAAGAAGCAATGCAAAAGGAGTATGATTCCCTCATAAAGAATGGCGCTTGGAAGCTGGTTGATTGATCCAGGTGGATGTTGGTGGCCACCCACCTATCCCATTTGGACCCCCGCAACTATCTCTTTCAGTTTTTCAGTTTCCGTAATTGTAGCACAATCTACTATTTTTAGCAGTTTTTCGGGTCCTGAACTTCCAGAGCCGTTTTGAGGCCCTA
>APFE030694123.1:86292-99520 GCA_000404065.3 Pinus taeda
AAGTGAGTCTCGTGAGTCCATTCTCGAGCAACCATTGATTGAGAGACCAGTAGAATTGAACCCACCTTCAGTTAACCATACCTTTCTAATAGAGAGTGAACCTCATACTGTTCAGGTTCTTTTGATTTCTTCAGTTTCAAATGAATTGGAGGGAAATCCTCCCATTCCTGAGGTGCAAGAGATAATCTCTCTTGTTCCCATCAAAAGCAAGAAGTCAAATCTCATGTTCCTACGACCCCCCCTGAGTATTTTAGTCACTTCTTTTCATTAAAGTTGAATGGCAGGATATCACCTTTCATCTTATGTGCCTTTCTAGATTATAGAACAGGCTTGCCATATGGTCGTACCTAGCATAGTCATTGATGAGGGCGCATCTGTTAGCATCCTATCCTCAACTTCTTAGCAAGCTTTTGGTTCTCCTTGGCTTGTCCCTATCATCGAGAATCTCTTGGATTTTAACAGAGGAACCAATCAACCGTTCGGGATCCTTCCTAAGTTTCCTATTACATTGGGAGGAAATATTGTCTATATAGATGTGATGGTTGTCAAAGGCCCTTTATATTTTAATCTACCCCTTGGTCATGACTATGTTTATGTCATGGGAGTGCTTGTCTCTTCCCTCTTTTGAGTGATGTGTTTCCCACATGAAGGAATCAACATGATCATTGATCAGCTTACATTCATTGGTCCTAAATCAACTCCCTAACAACCATCATCCCTAAATGGTTCTCATATGCAAGTAGTATCATCCTTGCCACAGGGTCATTACATGGCCACCTATTCCATGCCCACGTCTACTAATGATCTAGTGGATGATGTAGTACACCATGTACTGGGGGAATTGCAGCCCGAATTTTCATTTGGATCCCTAGACATGTATCCCTTCTAGAGTGTTGTTCTCCCATCTGATGAGAACCTCTTGGAAGCCACGACCTCTTTTGGTCTGTGATCAAAGGGTGTGGAATAGAGTTCCCTGTCTTGTGCCAAGCTCCATAAAAAATGAAACAAGAACCGTCGAGCAAAATTCCTTGTCTTGTGTCAAGTTCATTAAAAAATGAAACAAGGACCATGGAGCAAAGTTCCTTGTCTTTTGTCAAGCTACTTAGAAAATGAAACAACGAATGTGGACCAGAGTTCCTTGTCTTATGTCAATCTCGTTAAAAAATGAAACAAGGACCATGGAGCATAATTTTGTGTCTTGTGTCAAGCTTGGTAAAAAATGAAATAAGGGCTAGAGCTGAGTTCCTTGTCTTGTGTCGAGCTCCTTAAAAAATGAAACAAAGGATGGAGTAGAGTTCCTTGACTTGTGTCAAGTTCCATCAAAAATGAAACAAGGAACGGAGAAGAGTTCTTTGTCTTATGTTAGGCTCGTTAAAAAATGAAACAAATCCCCTTCCAATTCGAGTCTTTGATTAGATCTCGTAAAATACCAGTCGAGTCTTTCACTTGATACCGTAAGTGAACCTTCTTTCCATCCACTTAGGTGAATTAAATGAAGGTTGGGGGGCACGTACCTCGATTTGAATCATTATTCCAGAGGCATGAAAACTTATCTCAAGCATACTTTATCTTTGTTTCAAGCTTGTGTAAAAATGAAACCAAATCCAAGTAGAGTTTTTTTCTCTTGTTTCAAGCTTGTGTAAAAATGAAACCATTCTCGTTTTATATCTCGTGATTTCCATTTTTATCAACCAATTTTTGCCACTATCTCTTTGGCCGATCATAAAATTTCACTTGGCTATTTTACCCTTTCCTGAGGAACATTTGTGATGAGTGGTATTATTAGCCAACCTCTTGACCATTACATGTTCTGAGTAGTTGCATCATTACCGGAACCATTTTCTATCCTTTCATACCACTCGTTCCTCTAGGTAGAGTCCTCTTTCAGCTCTTTTTAGACTCCAGAAATATGAAAAGATTGTCGAGTACTTGTCATTTCAAAATCGTTACAGTAAATGAATTAACCTCTACTCAGTATACGTTTAGCCCTTTTCTAGACTTAGATAGACTATTGTACGAAAAAGGAACACCTTAGTTGAACATGGCTAGGAGGTTCCCTCAAATATTGTTTTCTACATTTTTGGATTCGAGAGACAAATTATGGAAAGGGACATGATGGAGTTTTCTTTTTTGTATCTTTTTCTAACTCTCTAAATGTGAAAAAGATATCGAGTTATTATTACGTCGAGCTTGTTAAAACTTTATGATGAAAGACTCATCACCATGATGAGATCGAGCTTCTCCTTCCTAGGGCTCGTAGAACTTACTAGGATGGATTCATTTGAAGAATGAACTTACATAAAAAGCATATGATATCCCCTTCAAGCTTGTGATGAAAATAATTGGGGTACTTGCTAAAAATAGCAGGGGAAAAATGAATATGAGACATCCTTTGTGTTATCATTCTGTATTTTTGAGGTTGAGGGAGTAAACACATTGGACAACATCAAAACCACTTTGGAAGCTAGGATCTAGCCCTCCCAACTTTAGAGAGGGATCTCTCTATTTAATCTAGCTTTGTTTTAGTGTAAGTTTTATGCTATTTATGAATGTACTTGTTTGTTTTGTTTGAAAGGTTTGGTTGATTTGAGTGTTATAATTCCATTGGGATGTGGATTCTATAAACTAAACTGAAGTTTGGCATCAATTTTTAGAGGAGTTCTCACAGGGCAAGCTAGGTTGCAATAAATGGATCTTTTTAGAATTTAAATGGATGGTGGAATAGAAAAAGTGTAAGGTTCAGTAGAGACCAAAGAGAAATTAAGAATTCTTTGATATGACTTCACTGGAAAACATTAAAATTAACAACAACCAAATTTAAATGGATCTTTTCAGAATTTAAATGGATGGTGGAATAGAAAAAGTGTAAGGTTCAGTAGAGATGAAAGATCCATTTAAATTCACAACAACCAAATTTAAATGGATCTTTTCAGAATTTAAATGGATGGTGGAATAGAAAAAGTGTAAGGTTCAATAGAGACCAAAGAGAAATTAAGAATTCTTTGATATGACTTCAGTGGAAAACATTAAAATTAACAACAACCAAATTAGGATGCTCTAGATAATGAATCCTATTTATCACAGTTTCGATTGATTAATTCAGATATTTAGAATAACATAGGAAAGAAATAACAATGTTTCAACAAATAGACAGAAGAAACACATCACCATTTAACACACCACATGAATCCTGTGAAAGGTCCCTGTATTGTTGATGCTCCAGTACTTCAAAATTACAATATGCAGTAGAAATTACATTTGAAAATCAACACTAACACTTCAAATAGTGAAGCATTTATAATAAAAATTACAATAATGCTTTACAAAATTGTTGTCAATCCAATAGTGTATTTTTAGCCTAATTACAAAGTGATATCATCTAATATTCGAAAAAGAATAGGCCATGTAGGCTATAGAGGAAAGTAGTGGCCTGTTTGGGTGGTTTCTGTTGCTGAGTCATCTGAAATAGAATGCGATGTTGAGCTGAATCTTGCATTGGTTGTTGTGCTGGCAAAATCTTTTACTACTCCTAAGTTATTCCTTATTCCAATAAATCAAGTAACTCTTCCCACCTCTTTTCATCTAGTACTGTTAACTTTGTCACCCTGTGGTAGATTTCATCTATCTCTATATATTTAGCAAAGGTTGGTTTCACGGTAAAAATATGTTTTACCTCATTCTTCACATGGAAGTCATTTGACATGGTCTCCAGAAATTCCTTTGCCATCATACTCCATTTGATTCCACTGAACTTAATGTTTCTTTTGGCTACCTCTTTCATCTTCAGGATATAGTCCTCTTGAGTGATCAAATTGTCATCGATGACATAGAGACTGGGCAGTCCCTTCTGCATTAAGGCTTCAATCCTGTATATAAATCTATTCACCTACAACTCCAAGGTTTCACACCTTTCCTCCAACTCGTCAATCAGATTTCTCTTAGTTAAGAATTTCTTGATTTATAGAATGGTGGCATTTATGTCACTAATTCCCACTTCCTCCAGCTCATATCTGGACTTTGAATTTAAGAACCTGATAATATTGGTAGCTTTAGTTGGCATTTCTCCCTATTTTTCCCTTCCTTGCACAATGGTCTCAGTGGCCTTCTCTATTAACTCTTTCTATTCAAATATAATTTGGATAGAAGGCCAAATCTTGTTCATTGAGTCAAGTATGTACATCCAAATTGTTTCCTTAGCTTGGGCCAAGGTCTGGAAAATTGAAGTGCCTCTCTCTAGCTAGTGCAACTTTTCCAAAAGTCTTTGAGATTTGTCCAAATTAGCAGTCCGAGTAGCTTCATCTTTTGACTTCTCCAATTGCAGAGCTTTGAGTTGGTCATGTAAGGTCTCAATTTCCTTTGATCGCAATAACATGTTTTGTAGTGTTTATGTTACTTGTTCAGCACTAGGTGTCTGAGTTGAAGTTGTAGGTGTAGTAGTTTCTCCTGTTGATGGCAGTTGAGAAAGAGGTATAGTATCTAAGGGAACAATACCCATGTTCAAGCTATCTTCCTTCTCCTTTATTAGTTTTTCCAACTCTACTTCCATCTGCCTAATCTGTATGTTTTGGTCAATAATCAATTTCATCATGTCTTCTTTCTAAGCTTCCCCATTTTCAATGTCCTTGGTCATTGGATCTTCTGTAGCTGGAAGATTTAGTTGTTTCCTCAATGTTGTAATTTCCAAGTTATTTTTCCTGATAATCTCCTTAGAAACATTGACATCTTTAGGGTCATACCTATTTTGATCACCAAGTCTTCCAAAAACTTGATCCTGTTATCTTTGGCCAAGGAGGAGACCTTCTCCATATTTAATTGTGACTGTACATTTGCAAAAGAAACCTGCAATTTGGATAAGGCCATGGTAGGATTAGTCAGAGTGGAGGATATCATCTCACCATTTTGTTTGTGCATCTCCATTTGATCAATAACATGTATGTCCTTTATACTAGACTCAAAGGTGGTGCTCCTGTAGTTAGCTATTGATTTAGGCTGTGAAGTCCGAGCCTCAAGAAAGGCCATTTTCATTCTACCATGCTCAGTATCAAACACTGACAGAAGTTCACTTTGTGAGCTGGAAGTATGGTTCCAGAATTGGTTGTAAGTGTTGTTCTTCAATATTTCATTCCTGAGCTTTATTTATTTGTACCTATCAAAAAGTGTCTTCTCTTTTTATGTCTGGATAATGTGTGATTCTAACTCAGTCTCCTTATGAGCCTGTGAAGATGAATTTTTAGAAGGAGATGTAGTAAACTTGGTGGTTGTCGATGATGAATCTGTGTTGATGATAGTTGCTTGTTCTTCAATCTCTTTGTCTACTTCTAGCTAGTGAGTCTTCTTAGGTCTCTTTCTGTAGTGGATTCTAAATTCTTTGGGCTCACTCCAAGTTTTAGATGATGACCCTTCCTCCCTCTACCTTTTGCTAGAGTTTTCCTGAGGAAAAGGAGTCTCCAAACTAGAAGTGGACACAATATGCTCTTCAACTTGCTGTAGGGTATTTTCTACCCATTCCAACTAAGTGGCATATTGTTCTCTATCTGGCCTAGAAGTATGAGTGTAGGGAGTGTTCTTATTGTCCACTCTGAGTTTTGAAATGATGCCACAAGGGTCATAAGACCACGTGAAGCTCAAGTTGAACTTCATTTCCTTCAGTATCTTATCTACCTCCTCACCTGTTGTTCTTGTGTTGAACACAAATGGGCCCACCTGTGTTTTAATTCTGAATTTCCTTCTTCTTGGCCACTACAATGTTTATATCATCTGAGTTTAACATCTACCTGATGTACTCCAGTGCAAAGATCCTCATTGGGAGGTACTTGGGGAATTTATAAGGGGCCAATTCACATCCATAGACTCTAATCTTTGTGTAGTTTTGGTACATGTACCAATCTCCGACCTTTGCCTGCTCTGATAGATGCAAAATTCTTTTCATCTCTTCATTGATCCTGCGCTACACTGTGCTATGGAGAATGTTCATAGCTAGATGAACAAATTCTTCTACAAATTTCTTGTAGTTGAACTCCTATTGTTCTTTCATGACCAATGAGGTCCAAAAGATCACTGTTTGTTGGTCCCCTGCATCATCCAATTTCTACAATGCAAAAATGATATTTTATTCTTGATAATAGATGAACATGTAAATTAAAATAGAGGTGTAACAAGAAACTTGCTTGTAGGAAACTTGATGAACTGCTCATGGATATTGTCAGCCAAGGATTGATTGAAATTGAAAATTGTAGAGGGCTTGTTGTCTATGGAAAATGTGCAAAGGAATCCTAAAATGGGCTCATCTACCCACTAATCAGAATGATATCCTAGAACGTGAGAAAGAATGGGAATACTATGCTTGGCCTAATCAGGGAAAATGGAAGAAGGATAAGGAGGACTCTTCTTGGGAAATTGGGCATTCTTTGGCAAGAAAAACTTAAAAATTCTAGCTCTGGTGGAAAAGTCCAGCTTTTGTCAAAGTTGGGTGAGGGCTTCTATGGACAAAGGGGCAACATTTTCCACTGAAGGGGCCAACATCATTTTCTTAATATATTTGTTTGTAATGATGAATAAAATGTCACCTGTAGGGGAAATTATGGCTCTTTGGGCAAGGACATAACAAGCTTGGCATCTTTTGGTAAATTATGGGGCTTGAAATGTCACATGAAAGATATATTAGGGGAGTTTTGACTCCCAGAGTTCTATCTCATCAATATTATCAATGTATTTGTCTTCTAACTAGCAATATAACTCCAGGAAATCACAGTCATAGAGAGTTTTAGTTATTCTGTAATCCCTGTATTCTAATGGGATGTGATCTAGGTCAATAGAAGGTAGACTTAATGGATTAATGGCCTCATCCTGGGTCTTAGTTTTAGGAGGCATGATTGTAGTAGTTTACGAAGAAAATTAATACACAAAGGAGGCTTACCAGGCTCAAAAATGATAGCAGTCTATTGGGCAAAAAAGAGCAGGCAATTCAGTGAATGTCATAATCCTGGTGGTGAAGATGCTCTAATGGAGATTGCTGCAAGAAATTATGAATATCAGAAGAAAATGAGAAGTGAAAGATTGGCAATGACGAGCTCTAGATTTATTTAAACATTTTTTACAGAGTCCCATTGGAAATGGCATGAGACCGTTACTGAACAATTACCAGGAAAAAATAAATGAGAAACAGGTATTAAGCGGGAAGGCATTTAATTGGAGAAACGGTCTAGACAGGTGGCACGAGCAGAGTGGTTGAGGATGAGTGGTGGGGGTGCGGAAAGAATGGATATGGGATATGCGGTTTCTGGAGGAGGTGATGGGCAGTAAGCAGTATCGGCAGGGACAATGCGAAATCACCGCAACACGCCACGTAGGGGGTAGGGCCCAACGGGAGAAACCACCACCTAGACCCCCCGCGGTCAGTGAAGGGAGAATGTGAAGGGGCAGCCAAAAAAGGACAAGGGCCATGGATGGAGTATGGGATCGAACCCCAAGTCACTCAAAGCCACTGACCTTTAACCATAAACGATAAGAATTTTTGGTCCTTATGTAATTTTTGATATTAGCTATGTGGACTTGGGATAAGGACGAGTAATGAAAGTGGAAATTATTTTATCCATAGCGCACTTTGAGTTTTCAAACTTTGGATAAGGTAAATATAATTTTGAAATACATTACCCATAGTATGTACATTTTCCTTTCGCTATATTCTCAGATTTCGGATAAAAATTTTCATTGGCAAATTATTCACTCCATCACCTAGTCTACCTACCCTTAGCTAGACTAACATTCTTTATTTCTATCTCTAGGGTGCACTTATACTAGAAAACCCATTTTCATTTTCTTCTATGTAGAAAGAAACTATCTAATCTATCTCGTATTTCTCCTATTGACCCAGATTAAACATTTGGGTGAATGTAATTTTCTACCTAACTAATGATCTACCCATATTAAACGGTTGCATAAACCTTCATTCTCTATCTAATTTTCAGAAATTTAAAGAATTTTAATCATGATTAAACAGTGTGATTAAACTAAAGCTAGTGATTGTGGCATTTTGAACGAGCTGCACATACTTTTATTTTTAAGAAAGGAAGCAAAAAACTAGGTATGAGTAGTGGCATTTAGACTTGCAACACTTTCAGTATTTTTATTTTTTGACTTTCTTTCTTTTGGTGGGGTTCAATCTTGTCCTCTTTTTCAATATTTTTGTTTTCTCTTTATTTTTCTTGTTTATACCATCTTTTCATTTGTTATTCTATTTTTTTTTTAATTTCCAAATCATTGGTAGATTGACAAGTATTTACAAAATAGGATTCTTGAGATATAATACTTAATTAGCTTGAGATCCTATAAATTATAGGACCCTAGCAGTGGCTCCAACTGGGGATGGCACTCTCCCTTTGAGGTTCCAAGAACATTTGATCATTAGATTTGAGTTTTTATTTCAGCAACTTCCACCTCTGATTTCTTTGTTGCAGTATTTATGGTAACTCATCAATAGAGGCTTAGGAACTTCTCTACAAGCTTCAACTTCTATTGATAGGTTACCCAATTCACACAATAAATACCATGATATATACAATGATAAATTGTAAGAAAATATCTAATGCTTAGAAAAATAATTTTTGAGCATCCTCCCATTGACAGGTCCACGACGTAATTTTGTACCATCTAAATATCTGATAAAGAATGCATTATTTCCTCTGAAAGCGTAAATGACATAAGGACCCATCCATAGGTTATCAAACTTTCCATGCTTCCCTTTATCCTCTCTTCTTGAATCCCACTTTAAGACTTTGTCACCAATGGTGAAATCCTTTGCCTTGGTCCTTATGTCAAACACATTTTTAGTATTCTCATGAATGACTTGAGCCTTGTTATAAACTTCTTCCCTAGATTGTTGCAACTAGATTGTTTAATCAATCCTCCTTTGAATATCTTTGGGCTCAGCCTGTAATTCCTTAATTGAATTCATGACTAGGACTCCGAAATAGGATGGAAAAACAACATCCATTCCATAAACCAATTGGTATGGTGACATGCCAATTGATTTCTTTGTGGTGAGCCTATCAGGCCAAAGTGCATTTATGAGCTTGCTGTGCCATGACTTCTTGTTGTCTACTAATAGTTTCATGATAATTTTTACCAGGATTTTGTTTGAAGATTCATCCATCCCATTACTCTATGGGTAATAAGTAATTGAATACCCCAAAGTGATATGGTATTTATCACAGAAATATATGTTGGATTGTATGGGCTTGTCCCAGGTTCAGAGGTGACTTAGCCAAGCAAATCTTGGTACTACTGGCCCTTTTGGCAACAGTCCACAGGGCGCGGACTGAGATCTCACTCGAAGTAGTATGGGAGGGTGCTACAACCAGGTTTCCGCACCCTGGGGATGTCTGATGAGCTTCTGGAGGTCCGTGGTTTGACCCTATGCACACGTTGCTATGTGCACTTGTTACTCCTCCACAACCTGTGATGCTTCTTCCACGTAGCCCTACTCGCGGAGCAACCCGCATAATACCCAAATTCCTTGCTATTCAACCTGTTATTACCTGATTACTTAACTTATTAGTGTAAGACTAATGATTATTACAACACATTCAACAATCAAATTAGTGCGCATGATAAATAAAATAGTATAAATGTAAAGAAGGCAATGTACAAGCAGATACACAAAAATAGGAATCAAAATCTCTTTATTATTCTTCGATCAATATTACAGACTTGACACCACCCTGTGCACTTAGCTACAGGGGTCTGCACACTCAGCTGCGGACTCTACTAGGCCTCTACACACTTAGCTGGAGAGCCTCTTCCTACTACTATGACCCAATACACTTAGACTCTTACTCTATGCTTGACCCATTCATATTCTTCTCTCTTCCTTGTTCCCTATATGTACAACTTAGAGCCTCACTCTATTCATACAATCCCATGGTACGCAGACCGTGAGTAGGCCGACATGACTTTACATTACATTAAAATACTTTAGGGCAAACAACCCTATGACTCATCTTATACTTCACGCTCTGCACCAATAATTCGCGGAGCCTTTACAATACACTTGACCAAAACTTGGGCTTTGAGCCCCAAAACATGCTATGGGGGGATTCCATGCCCAACAGGCCCCCAACACAATCTTCGTGACTCATCCCAAGTCACTCTGTTGGTGTGGTGATCTTGGTGCGGAGCCCCAATAACTGGTCTTGTACTACTCAAAGGTTCGCGGCGCACTGTTTTGTGATTTGCTAGACTTGCTGCATGCGCTCTTTTGATGCTTCTTTTTGAGGATCAGTTGCCTGCCTTAGTGTGTAGAGTCCCTACATATGTGCGAGTTTTCCCTCAATATCTGACATAATGGTGAAGGCCTCATCAATCCATGGCTGGACATGCACTTTGAGAAGTTCCTCTTTCTGTCTTGCGACATCCACCTCCTCTTTCAATGCTCTTGCTTGTTGCATCTTTGCCAGCTATTGGGTGAGGACAACTGTCTGTGTAGTTCCCCTTACATTATCATACTGCTCCTGAAGCTCGCATGCCTCTGTTTCCAGGCACTATATGTTGGGGTCCTCTTGCAAGGCTATGAGGACGCCAAAGGCTTGGTCCAACATACCGGTACAGTCTTGCACTACCTGTCCAATTTCTTCCAATCCTTTTGAGTAGTGCAGCACTACTCTCTAACTTTTGGAGGAGTGGAAGGTTGCGCCTTCAACTGTAGCTCAGCAGTCTAAAGATTTAGCTCTACCTGCACTCGTGTTGTTTCCTCACATGCGCTTAGGAATCCACTTGCCAAATAGTGGATCCGCATCTCTGTTGGTAGGTCTACAGTGACAGAAAATATGGGACTTGTCAGCATGCTTCATCAACTATCTGCATGATTTGCTAGTTCTATGAGACCAGTTCGTCACATTGCAGGTTGAGTTGTTCAATGTTGATCTTTTGCTCACTCATCACCTGAATCGTGTGGCCCTCCCTAGTGTGGATCTCCACTATTATGTAGTCCTCTAGTTGGTACAATATGTCTCACGGAAGGGCAGCCAAATTTAGGCCAAGTCCCTTGATCCTGCCGACTGCAGCTCTATCGTCCTCTTTCTCTACTATTAGCGCTCCTTCTGGTAGCACTATGGTGTTGGCCATCTTTCCATGTAGCAGCTGCTCCATTGTTGATGTGCCTAATGCATTGTATGTGGCTATGGTTCCTTCCTATGGGGGTCATACCTGTAGTTCCTGTAGCTGCACCCTTAGGGCCCCCAACACAATCTTCTGCTTTGACATGGCTTCCTGGAGTGCTTCTTTGGTGACCTCACGAACCGTGTCGCCGATGTCGTAGAGGTCACGTTCTGGTAACGTGATTAGGTTGATGGCCAATTTGGATGCTTTTACCTTTTTTCATGGACCTGATCTCTCTGTGACTTCCGGTGTTTTTAGCTGGGTGGAAGTTGTGCCCGGGTCCACGGTTTCTTCTGCGAGGTCTGTGTCTTCTACTTCCTGTCCTGTAGACAAGTCCTGGCCCACCTCATTCTACATTTTGGTGGCCCCTATTGCCTGTGCTGCTACTACTTCTTCGGTGGCCTTTGCCTACTCTGCGACTTCCCTTGCTGCCTCACAGATAGCCCTTACCTTTGTAGCCGCTTTTTCATTGCACCTCTTCTCGGCCAAATTCATGACATGCAACTTGGCCTCATCCTTTTGTTTCTGTGTTGTTGTCCTATCCAGCTCCACTAGATCCCGAGCGCGCCACTCAAGGTGCCATGATTATAACATTGAAAAGATTGCATCATCAATGGCGATGAAGGGGAGCTTGGTCCATTATTGTGCCGGATCCTTATGCACCTTGATCTAAACATTATGCATATCCACCTTGAAGTCTACAAAGCTTTGCAGATTGTTGTGCACTATGGGGGACAGGCGTGGCTGTCTATTGATCCACATCTGGATGCTTGCATCCATGAGCACCCAGAAGATCTTTGTCTCATGAATATGCTTTGTATCCTTGGGGGCCTAGAGCGACGCATACTTTGCGGCCTTTGGTAAGTCCTCTTCAATGCTAGGGAATTGACTGTCCTCAGGCAGTTCCCCTGTTACCAACAAAATGGACAAGAGAAACCACACGTAGTGGAAGGTCTTGCCCTTCTCCTGGGCTTCTTTGTAATTGGTCAAGAATTCCTTGCAAAGGAACCTGACCTAGTTGAATTGGACTCCCTCTGCACATTGTTTGGTGAGTGCAACTATCAGTGTTGGTACCTCATTTCCACGACATTTTTCTCATTACCTTCCTGACCAGGAGTTGGGTGGCTACGTGCACCCCTTTATCTTTGATGTTGCTGATTGCGTAACCCCTGTTTTCTTCTCAAGCTTCTATTTTTTCTTCATGGCCTTTGTGAGCACCAAATCTCTGCTTTTTCTTGCTATCACCATAGGGTCCTTTCCCTTAGAAGGGAGCCAGGAAATTCTATGGATGAGATTCACTATGATGGGAATAGTCTTCTCCAGCCATAAGTACCCATTGTGCACCAAGAAAACAACTATCTGATGATGAAAATAGTGATAAGTGCGTGGTGAAAGTGTGGAATCCACCGCAGATGAAGTAATCTAGCCTTCTCCACACCGCATAGCCATTTTCATGGCTCTAGTGTTGTGACTGACCCCTTGATGCTCTGCTTCATGATGTTCTCCGTCTCTAAGTGTGGGAACTTCTCGCTGTCCGCGAGGTACCAATCTTCAAACTTCATTGTGGGCATGTGTCCCAGGTGTGAGCCCTCAAACACAATTTCATCGAGGAGGAGCGGGGTTTGGAGTGCACTCTTAGTGGCATCCAGGTCCTTTGGTATCTTAGTTTTCCCTTTTTGCGAAGGGACATACTCGGACAATTTTACTATAGAGCACACCAGCTGGATGTCCTCTTCCATGTCTTCTGCTTCCTCTACCCCATCAACGAGAGCCTGTAGGTCCTCCTCCTCATCATCGGTCTCAATGGTGACAGCCTTGCCCTTTTCTTCCATTGAGAGTTTACCGAACCACGAATTCTGCAAGAATATGCAGACTGGTCCCGCTACTTGCTTATCTTTTTTCAGCCTCGGCGTCTAAGGCAATTTCAAGATTTTAAGTATGGGGGATTATGCAGTGCATTATATTAGATATCATTTTGGGATTCAACTGCATTAAGTAAGTCATTCAAACGTATGACCATTTCCATGAGAGGTAGTTGTAACTGACTAATTTCTCATGATTTTTGAATAGTTCA
>APFE030694123.1:99705-146096 GCA_000404065.3 Pinus taeda
CACATAGCATCAATCATCACTTCCGGGGCTTGCCCCCGGTAACCATGACTTCCCAGGAGGTCACCCATCCCAGAACTCCTCTGGCTCAAGCGCGCTTAACTGTGGAGTTTTTTTTTTTTTCCCACAATCAAGCCCACTTAGCTTGCTACCCCATTTGCAAAACCTTAGCAAGTATTGTGCCTCATGAACCATTCAAGTAGAGATCCCTTGACTCTTTTTGAATTTTAAGTATGGGGATTTACGCAGTGCATTATATTAGATATCATTTTGGGATTCAACTGCGTTAAGTAAGTCATTCAAACGTATGACCATTTCCATGAGAGGTAGTCGTAACTGACTAATTTCTCAGGATTTTTGAATAGTTCACTTAGCACTCATTGCATCGGGTGATGCTCACAGGGGTGAAGAAGTGGGATTGAAACTAGTGAAATGTGGAGAAAGAATCACATAGCATCAATCATCACTTCCGGGGCTTGCACCCGGTAACCAGGACTTCCCAGGAGGTCACCCATCCCAGAACTCCTCTGGCTCAAGCGCGCTTAACTGTGGAGTTTTTCCACAATCAAGCCCACTTAGCTTGCTACCCCATTTGCAAAACCTTAGCAAGTATTGTGCCTCATGAACCATTCAAGTAGAGATCCCTTGACTCTTTTTGAATTTAAGTATGGGGGATTACGCAGTGCATTATATTAGATATCATTTTGGGATTCAACTACGTTAGATATCATTAGATATATTAGATTTCTGGCATGACCCCAGTGTCTCTAAGAACATCATGTGTTGTGGGGTTCCAAGTATCCTCATCGGTGGTTCCTTTTACAGACCCTAAACCTCTCCGGGTAGTCGTCATCTTGTTTGAACTGTCTATGGTCGTGCACGAACTTCGGGGCTCAAATCTTGCTCGACGCTCATATCATTTACTTAGACTTCAAGGTTGCAACATTGTCTGTAATAAGATTATTTGGGTAGCCAAATCTAGACAAGATGTCAATTTCCACGAATTTGATAATCACAGCAGCGGTGGCTAGTTTAGAAGGAATGGCCTCAATCCATTTGGTAAAGTAGTCAGCAGCATTAACGATCTATTAGTCAGTAGTAGTAACAATCCATTTATGTTGAGAAGAGGATGGAGGATGGATCTCTCCCATGAAACCCAATCCCCACTGTTGGAAAAGGCTTTTAATAGATATATGCTTCAAAGGTAAGGAAAAAGTTTTCTTTTTTCCTGAAATATTTGACACTTCTGACAAGATTTTACCCTTTTATGGACATATGGAAAAAGTGTAATCTAGTAAAAACTAGCTCTTAGGATTTTATTGGCATCGGTTTTCCAATAGATATGGCCACCATAGTCACCTTCATGGAATTCCTGCATTGTTCTTTATGCATCATTACTCAAAAGACACTTTAGCAATAGACCACCAACATCTTTCCAATATAAAAAAATTTCTAAGATGCAAAATTTAACTACTTTTAGTTTCAGAAATCTAGCATTTGTTTTTTTTAGACCCAGAGGATAATTTAAATTAAATAAAACATCAATAAAGTCTGTATACCAAGGTGAGGTCATGAAAGCCTCATCTAGTTGTGGAGTCGCATGTTCCTCTTGATTTTCCAATTTAGCTACAAAATTAATATCTAAAGCATTAAAATTAGGTTCAGCCATCAATTTGGGTAATCCCTATGCTTTGATGAGCTTAGTTGGCTTGATTTCCATGTCATATTCCAGAATCATGGAAACCCATTTGCCTCTTTTATGATCTAGTCTATTTTGTGTCAAAATATCTTTAACTACAACATTAGGTACATAAGCGATTATATGAGAATGAAAGATATATACTCTAAAATATTTGATTTTTTTATCAGTGAAAAAGCCTTCTTTTCCATTATGTCGTACTTGAGTGCAACATCCCATAAAGCCTTGCTAAAGAAAGCAATGATCTATTCATATCCATCAACATTTTTCTATAAAAGGACAGTTGCAACAATATATTCAAAAGCAAAGGAAAAAATTATAAAATCTTTAGCAAAATAATGACTAATAAGGACTGGTGCTTTTGTTAATGCATGTTTAACCTGGTCAAATGAGTGCGTAGCTTCGATGTTCCAACTGATTTCAGAGTCTTGTTTTAACATGTTTGTAATATTTCTGAGAAGTTCTGCAAGGTTAGGGATAAATCTTCTGAGGAACATTATTCTCCCAATAAATTATTGAAGTTCTTTAATATTTCTAAGATGATTTATTTTTAGAATAGCTTCAATCCTTTTAAGATCAATTTTGATACATTCCTTAGATATAATGTGACCGAGAATTTTTCCTTCTTCAACACCAAACACTGTTTTCTTAGGATTTAATGAGATCCCAAACTTTATGCACTTTTCGAAAACTCTTCTAAGGTGCATGGGATGTTCTTCATCAGATTTAGTATATACATTTATGTCATCCAAATAGATCACAATAAATCTATCAATTTCATCTGCAAAAGCAATATCCATTGCTCTCTAAAATGTGGCCCCAACATTCATTAATCCAAAAGGCATCTTCACATACATGAAGGTACCCCAAGGAGAAGTAAATGTTATTTTTTGTTGATCCTCTAGATGAACTTAGACCTTATTATAACCTGAGAATCCATCTAACAAGGAAATCCTAGAAGATCCAACTATCTTTTCCAGAATATGATCCATTTTAGGTAAGGAATAGTTGTCTTTTAGGGAAACTTTGTTAAGGTTTCTGAAGTCTACACACAATCTAATTTCCCTTGTTTTCTTCCTAGTTGGTACAATGTTGGAAACCCACTTAGAGTACCTAAGAGGAACTATGATTTTGGAATCATACATTCTTTTGATTTCTTTCTCAATTAAAGGCACCAGAACCAGATTCATTCTACAAAGTTTTTGTTTGAAGGGTTTCTGATCTTCCTTAATTGGAATTTTGTGTTGTATGATTTCAGTGTCATATGTTTTAAGATCTTCATAGCTCCAAGCAAAAACATCACTAAATTCCTTGAATAAATCAATATACTTTTGTTTTTCAGCTATTGGGATTCATTTAGATAGTTTTATGATTTTTGGGTTTTTTTTAGTACCTAAATTACAATCTTCAACTGTTGTTCCTAAGGGCCCAATCTTACACTTCTTAGCCACATCATTGAAATCAAATAGTTATTCTAGTGGAGCTAGACCCCTAGGAAAAATATTATCTTTAAACTGGAGTGTTTCAAACTCTTCTTTTTGTGGGTCAAATTCAAGCAATTCTAGTTTATTTACAACTTTATCTATGGGAGTATTTACATCTAAACTATCTAGTTTCCTTGCTGGATCAAAATGTTCAATAATATGACTATCTCCTTCAAATTCCAAATCAATACTGTCATCTTGAAATTCATCTTTGGATTGCAGGGAAATCTCAATCTGTTTATCATTTCGAAATACCTACCAATATCTTATGTTATCAGGTACATCTGGTCGATATTTTACCTCTAGTACATATTCTTGAATTAGGATAAGGAATTTTAAAAGAGCTAGCTGAAAAAGTCAGATTGCTTGGAATGACGTTTTGTTTTCTAGGAATTACGGAAAGGTCATATTCAAGGAAACGTTCTAGGAAGTCTAGCACATCATTTTTGTATGTCCTCATCCTAGGATGTTTGGCCGAATATTCTCCTTTAATTTGTTTAATAATTAATTTGGTATCCCCTTGAATATAAATTCTTTTAGCACCCAACTTTTTTAATAATTGCAAACCTAGAACGAGGACCTCATACTCTGCTATGTTATTAGTGCATTGAAAATTAATACTGTATGAGTGACCCTCAGTATGTTTATTTCTCGTGTGAACCACCCAAATTCTGGGTCCAGCACCACCCTTGCTCCAAGAGCCATTAAAACACATGTTCCAAAGAGGTTCAGGAGGAGTTTTCAGTTCTGTTATTTTTGTTTGGGTTGGGTCTATTTTAGAAACCTCATTATCGGCATTGATTACTTGATTCTTGATATCCCCATCATTGTAAAGAATAAATGAATCTGAACCTGAATGAATAGAATAAAGTGGATAATTTTGAGGTCTATCTTGAGTACTCACCATAAATTTCATTAAGGTCTCCCTATAGTCTCCTTTGTTGCCCAAAAACTAGTATGGTAGAAAAGGTCATGTCCATTTGCATGGTTCCTTGTAGTTTTTCTCCCCATGAGCATGACAACAACATGCTATACTTAGGGGGAATGTTTGTAACCACTATGTCCATCACTAGACTTTTAGCAGGGATTTGGGCTAAAGTAACACATAGGTCTTTGATAAGACCTAGGCATCTAACTTTGCTGGAACCAAAGGAGTACTAATCTTTGTAGGGTCTAGTAATGTCAAATCCTAATTTCTCCATCACAACTTTAGGCATTAAATTATGGGATGCACCTAAATGTAACATATCATTATGGAGAACCTTGTCATGAATATTCAGGATAACATAAAATGGAGGAACTCCTCCTTCTTGTGGTTTGCCTTCAACTTATGGACCAAATAAGAGCTCAGGATGGTCATCATTCAAATTTATAGAGTTAGTGTTTTCCCCAATGTTTAAAGCTTTCATTACTTGGGGTTTGTACATGTTTTTGTTCATTAACTTTGTGAGAGGAATATGGATTTTCAATTTTTCCATTTCATTCTCAATATTGAAAGATGTTTGATTCTTACTTAAGATAGGAAGTTTAGCTTGATCTGTAATTTGTTTTGTGATAGGCTCTTTTTGTTGACTAGTGGTTGGGATATTTATTTGAGTAGTTTTAGAAACACTGTCAGCAACCCTTTTGATAGGGATTTCTACCTTTTTCTTACCAGAATTATCCACTGTTTTCTTAGGAAGATTATCTGTTGACTTCTTAGTAGGCTGTTATGAGATTTTGGTGTTGGGAGTCTCTGTATTTTTTTTCTTCTTATAAGGTTGTACTGCTTATGGACTTCCATTATGGCATTTTCAAACCCTTATTTGTATTCATCTAACCCTTCAGAATCCAATTCTTTTTGGGCTATGAGAAAAATTTCTTGCTCCTCTTGAGTAAGGAAAAATGCTTTATCATCATTTATCCCCAAAAAATTTATTTGATCATCATCCGAATATTCAACAATATTCCCCTCATCATCTATGTAATTTTCCTGAAAATGATGCAAAACCTGCTAGCCTGGACCCTTTTGTTCTCTTTGTTTAATTTGGGGAACATTCCTTCTAAAGTTTTGGTTTCTAGTTTGAGGGGCATTTTGGTTTTCTCTTGCTTGAGTTTGGTCATTAATGTTCACTCTTTGCATCATTTGATTTGCTACTCTGACTAAGTTATCAATCTTATGATCAACAACAGAAGTAGAAGGTTCTTATTTTATGGTAACCCTACATTCAAACTTCAGTTTGGATTTTTTGGCCAGGATGTTAGCTTCAACTTTAATTGCATTTGCTTGAATTTCTTCCAAAGTTGTCGAGTCTCTCTCTCTAAGTTGATATTCCATGTCTACATCAAAACCATCTGGAAAATCAATTAGAGCTACGCTAGGGGAGGGCTTGATGTCTTGTGGAATGGTGTTGTAAACAATATTAAACCGTTTACAATATTCTTCCACACTTTCATTTGGTTTTATTTTTAGTCTTTTATATTCATTTGAGAGTTGAAATGGATTCTTCTTGATCTCCCATCTAGCTAAGAAATTTTGATGGAAAGCATCAAGGTTGGCTATACTTCTTGTAGGTAAGCCCCTAAACCATTTCTTGACATCACCTCCTAAACTTTGGGAAAACAATATCATTTTAACATCAACTTGATCTACTTCTTGGAGGTCAAACACATCATTCATCTTATCTACATGTTGATGAGCAGTATAAGCACCAGTGTTATCAAAGGTCACAATTGTTTATTGATAATCTCCAGGCATAGCATTCAGCTGGCCTAGCAACATGAAAGGTGCAAACCTTCCTACCATAACTTCTTTGGAGGATTGACTTGAAGAACGACCTAATGTAGGTGTAGTTTTTATAACTATAGGGATAGTAGGCACAACAGTTTGGGAAATCAAAGATGAGGAGGTTGATACTATGGAATGAGTAGGATTGGGAGGTTGTAGATGAACTGACTGGGAGGATTTACTAGACAAAGAGGTTGTTGCAACTGTTAAAGTAGAAAATTCAACCGACTGTTGAATAAAGGCTTCTTCAATAGCTTTGTCCAACATTGAAACTAGACCTTGTAATTTGTCAAATTGTTGTAAAGATTCAAGATGAGAATCTCTTTCAAGGAGTTGGGTTTGGGGTATATATGGTTGCATTATGGCTTTATCTAGGACAGTTTGGTCTACAAAAGCCTCAGACTTTGATCTAAACAAACTTCATTGGGAAAGGAAAATAAAATTCTATATCTTGTAAAGTTTCAAATTCATCTGGGAAAGAATTATACCTTGGCAAAGGAATATTCTTAGGGAGAGAATTGAATCTAGACAGAGGACTATTACTACCCTGACTCTCAGTAAATATTTTGTTTCTCACCAATTTCTCAGGGTCATCTACAATTTCAGCAGGGTTGGGATCAGGGTGAGATCTAGTGTAAATTCTTTTTGGGATCCAGGACTATGAAAGATTATCACACAAAAATTAAAATCGGAATCAATGAAACACTAAATATATACAAAATAACAACCTTAGATCATGCATTTCATAATGATACAACAATTGCTTATTCAAATACCGATTTAAAACCAAGGAATAATAACATTTTGGATTAAAATTTATTGTTCCCCAGTATGGTCTCCACTACGTTGTCGTTCTGTATTTTTGAGGTTGAGGGAGTAAACACATTGGACAACAACAAAACCACTTTGGAAGCTGGGATCTAGCCCTGCCATCTTCAGAGAGGGATCTATCTATTTAATTTAGCTTTGTTTTAGTGTAAGTTTTAGGCTATTTATGAATGTACTTGTTTGTTTTCTTTGAAAGGTTTGGTTGATTTGAGTGTTATGATTCCATTGGGCTATGGGGTCTATAAAACTAAACTCGAGTTTAGCATCAATTTTTAGAGGATTTATCATAGGGAAAACTAGGTTGCAGTATATGGATCTTTTCAGAATTTAAATGGATGGTGGAATAGAAAAAGTGTAAGGTTTAGTAGATGTTGGCTAGATAAATCGATCTTGCGAACAAGACTGATCTCCCTAGCATTAGAAGATATTCTAGCAACAAACAGACAAAAAAATCTACCTTTCTCTAGACATATGCGATTTATGAATAAATAGTATAGAGGTGTTAAGACCCTACCTCATATCCAATGCTTGTTCGTAGTAGCCATCTTCCAATTCTTCGAAAGAGTTACCCTTGAGAACCTACAATCACAAACAAGCAAACATCAAATAGCACTTGCATAGAAAATATCATAAATCATGTCTATTATGGTTATCAAGGAATCCATAAAATAAACCATAAATCAACAGCTTATTGAGAAAAACAAACTTATTTGTATTAACTTTGAAGTAGAAGAACCTTACAACCTTTTAAGCCTTGATGTTGAACAAGCTCTTCCTGGGGTCCAAAATAGGAGTTTCCTTTACTTTGACAAGCCTTGCACTCTTCCAAATGAGATCATAGAGGTGTGTCATCTCTCCTCATAAGAACTCAACTAAGAATACTAAGTTCTAGCAGCATTTCACCTCAAAAATATTCAGCTTTCAACCTCCCAAGTAACCAGCCCAATGCTTCATTTTATAGTGCAAAGGAGGAGGTTACAGGTCCATCTATGAAGGGATAGAATCCTCCTTCAAAGGGTTAAGCTCCACACATCAAGGGGTTAGCTCCTTAAGGTATGGGATGCATGAACCTTAAGAGAGTGAACCTCCCACCTCAAGATTCCTTCCAGAAGCCTATAGAAATGACTGAAAGTGATTTTTTTAGAATATACTCGTGCCTTTTTAACTTTTACAGGGGTCCGCACCCATAACACAGAGACAGATCAGTCAGGTGCATAGGAGCCATGACCATTAGGTGTGGGACTACAGGTAATGAAAGGAGAAAGTGCAGAACTAGAGTTTTAGAGACTTTTGAGGGCTTTCTCTTATTTTCAAGGCTTGATATGAGGAACTGAGGCTTAAGACTTGCAAAGGAGAAAAGTATGAGTGGTAATGGACTCACACAGATTGCAGAATGTCAAGGTGACAATTGTTAGCGCAATAGATTGCCCCCTAAAGAGTGAAGTCTATAATAGATGAAGATAGAGTTTGTCATCTATGAAGAGTGAAGTACTTTATCCTTTCAAGGATCATCCTGTGGACACCCCAGTCGAAACATGTAAAAACATTCAATGCAAAATATATATATGTGAACATATCATCGTTGAGGTAGGCATTCCCATACTCAGATTAAAACTGACTAGAAAATTGACTAAATTGTTATGATACAGGAATGATTTTGTAATACATCAAGAGTAGAGACATATGTAGACACAGTATGGGCACAACCATCTGTATATGAATAGTCCATTGTATAATGAATAAAAAAATTCCTCGCAGCCTAGATGGTAGAAACTAGATTTAGGGTTTTGATTTCTGCTTCTGAAACTAGTACGATTCTATCCATGTGAATGAATGTATCAAAGTTGAACATGATAGAAACCACTTGATTACCAGTCAATGATGTGAACGATTAATAAGTGTGAGAGTAACCACCAGTAATGTCAATGGCTCTCAAAGTACTCAGTACAATCCATGAAATGTGAATCAATTTGCTGATGTCGAACATGTCATAGAATCCTTTGATCGAAGGTCAATGATGCAACCTATCATCGAAGGCGAGAAACTTACCATTAGGGCATGAAAATTTCAAGGTACTGACGATTTCCAGATCAACTTCCTAGATAATGAGCTGATGTCAATAGAAAGCAATCCGTCGTAGACAAGCCCACAAAACGAAATCATAGATCAAGTTTTAAAGAAATATATCAGCAAGGACTGACTCAGGGATGGCCAAAATGGATGACAAATATTTTGTAGATGAATGGTTTGTTTGAACTGATCTCCTTAAAAAACATAACGACACTGCAAATGGCTTGGTGACAATTGACCCAAAGCTAATACCTAGAACCGACCAAAGACTTTCAATATGGTTTGATTAACTATTAGGCAAAGGATTTCCCAACCTAGGTGAACAAAAAGTGTTATGTTCAAGAGTGGTTAACGAATTTTCCAAAAAAGAAAGTGTAACAAACAGGTTCATTTTTCTCTCTTTTCCCCGACCATTTCTAGCAAGTACCTCTTTTTTTTTTACAAGCTTGAGAAGGATAACATTTGCTTGTTTATAATCTCATCATTTGGATGAGTCCAACTTGGTTTAAAATTCAAACCCTAAGGAGTGGTTTTTTCCTGTTTAAAATTGAACAGGTTTTTTATTGTTAAATTTTAACGAGTCCAATATAGGAAAAACTTGGTGTTTTTAAATTTTAGGGAGTCAGAAGAAAAATTTAAGAAAACTCCATGGGTGTCCTTTTTCGTAAATTTGTGTCCCTCAAGCCCGAAAAAGTATAAAATAATACTCGAGAGAATCGCTTGACCATTACGATCAAGGAGTACTTTTCATAATTAGTGGCCCCAATCCAAAAATGTAAAAAAGTGCTCGAAGATGCATTGTTTTATAACTAATATTGAACTTGAAATGACAAAAGTTCGGCGATCTTTTCATGTTTATATGGTCAAAAAAGAGCTGTAAGTGGACCACCCTTTTAATTTTGTTTAACGAGTTAAAAAGGGAAAAACTCAGCAATCTTTTCAATTTTTACAAGTCAGAAAAGAGCTTAAAGAGGACTCCAATGTTTTTCTTTTTTGTAAATTTTGAAAGAGTCCAAAAAAGTGATAAAAGTATACTCTTTGTTGAAAAATGATCAATTTTCTCCGTAAAATCCAATATTCTGCACAAAAACTCAAAACATTACTCATATATGTTTAAGATAAATAAAAATGTATTTAAAAATTTACTTTCTTAAAGTGAAAAATAAGTAAATTAAAAATTCATTTACTGAAAAAATCTTATAAAAAGGCCTTTTCTAAGTTCATTTTTACCATTTGAATTCAGAGTGAGAAGTGAGAGCTTTTGGGTAAAAATGTTCCTGTGAAGATTCTGGAAAATCTGTTTGTTGGAATCGAAAACCGTCAGCTCCAGGTAATCCACATCCTCTTTATCTTGCATTTCAACCATTTTCATTTCATTTTTAGGCTTTAATTTTGATTTTTGAAGGAGAATTTAGTTTAGAAAATCGCTCGCGGGGGTCTGCAAGTGCAACATGCGGCCCTTGTAGACCCCGACTTTTTTCTACAAGGAAAAAAGTCCTAGGTCTGCAACTATTGCTTACCACGTGTGTGGATCTACACATTGTCTGTAAGCAGCGAGTGCAGACCCCGTGAAATGGACTTGAAAAACCTAAATTTCTCCAATCTCGCCCAAAATTGTTTGAGCTAAATTCTTCTAATATGTCTTTTTTGCATTATAGGACACTCAAAATGCTTATTTGGCAAGAACGCGAGCATGAGGATGTGGATCTTGCCACAATAAATCATCTACCCACAATACAGGCATTAAGAGCATGTAGACTATTTAAGTTTTGGGCCATACCGGGCATGAGGGCCCAAGTACACTTCTTGCAATGGCTAGTAGACAGGTGAAACATACAAGACCAATGTTTCATGACTGGTGGCCACCAGCTCGAAATCGAGCTAGAGGACATATATTTTTTGATTGGTTTTCCCAAGAGAGGTGAACGATTATCTCTTTTTGGGGCTAGGCCAGGTGGCCAGTCTGTCGCTAGTCTCTGATTGGAGTTTTGCAATGATCAAACAAAGGACAAACGGATTGATATTAAAACTATCGACCGTCCTGAACTTAAGTTTATTGAATTCATTGTTACCAGGCTATCCAGGAGTGCAACATTGCATGTGGCTACTAGATCTTAGATGTAGATGCCTGTCGACTATTATCAAGGCATGATATTCAACTGGTGCGAGGCTGTGTTGGCAAATGTAAAAGGCCAACTAACCAGACCAAAGAACAAACAACTGAAAAAATTTGGATATGATTTCATCGTTGTCAGCTTTGCTCTAGAGAGGGTCCCTATGGTAGTCCCACAACAGTTTCCTGTTGATGATGGTCTTCCCCAAGAGCCTAGGATAATGCATTGGGTTTCTTTGATGGCCCGTCACCCTGAGGATTGTTCAAAGGTTGTTCAATTTCTGCCTGAGCATTTTTGTTGGTTGAACAACCAAATTTTTGTGATTTAGGATTTTCCATATGTCGGGATGGATTATCCCAGTGACCCAGACATGTCTCTTCCACAAAGAGAGCAATGGGATGATTCAAGTAAAAATCATTTTCAACATTTTCTAAGTTTTAACTAATTTTTTATTTTTAAAATCATCCAAAACTGACAATTACAAGTTTTAAATGTAGATGTGGGTCCACGACGACCAGCCACTCTCCAGCCTTACGAGAGGAGACACCTAACTGCAACAGTACTAGCCCCATAGGACCAATCAGCAGAGGTCCTGATCGACTTGGAGAATCATCTATAGTGCTTGATAGCAGATATTCTAGAGACTGGCATAGATGATATTCCACTTAGGTTACAATGATATGTGATTGGGGTCCCACGACCTTTTAGGAGGTTCCTTTGTAGGGTGTCCCGAGCAGTGGTTTCTTATTGTGATCATCACCAAGGATAGGATGATCATTTTTGTAGACTCACACAACATTTTTGTCTTTTGTACTATCGTTTTTTCCAATCATAAGGTGTTTTTCAACCTATGATCGAAGACGATGTATATTTTGACACACTTCTTCTATGCTATGATATATCATTATTACTGGCTATCTCATGTAATGTGCTATGAATTCTTTTAAATTTACTATTTTGATTATTGCAAATGTCTATTTATCATACGAGAAGCAACTGCATATGCTAATGTATTTAAATGTCTTGAAATATGCTGATATTCAATGTAATCAAATTCACATTCCAAGATACGAACTCTAAAAAATAATCTTAATAACACTGGATTTCTAATGGCATAAACCCTGTTAAGTTGTAATACAATGAGTTCAGAATCTAATCTAAAAACCAAACTCCAAATCCCAAATGAGATGGATTCAGATAATAACTCAATCACTGCACTATACTCTGCAATGTTATTCATTGTTTGACCAAGGCTTACCCCATGCATAGATACCAACTCATTAGAGGGTGAATAGATAACCCAAGCTGTAGAAGAAATGTTCCATGTACTACGACAAGCACCATCAGCAAAACCAATGTATGTTTGAAGAGACGTCGACATCTACAATATCAAGAGTAATATCGAGATAAGTAGGAATAGTGATAAAAACACTTTCTAAACTAAGCACACTTTTCTAATCTAAAAACACACCAAAATTAATCTAACAAAAAATCTTCACACCAAAATTTAAGCATACTATCTCTTCAGATAAAGCCCATTTCTGGGTTTACCCAAAGAGACACCATCAAAATCTACCAATTCATAGGCCCCTTTTGCCAGCTTTCGCTTAACAATATAAGTACCATGCCACGTAGGTACAAATTTTCTAGCCCCTAGCTTATCGTTTTCTTGATCATATAGTAAAACTAGGTCTCATTCCAAAAAATTACGAGGTGTAACATTTTGGTTGTACTGAGCTTTTATTCGTTTGGCATGAGTCTTCTTTTCTATTGTAGCAGTGTGTCGATCATCATATAACTAAGCTAAGTACAAAAAATGTTTCTCCTCTTCAGAAGTGGCTGGGAGTAATTCTATGTCTAATTGTAATGACGGAATTTCGCATTCAATAGGTAATACTACTTCCAAACCGTAAACCAGTTGAGAAGGAGTGAAACTAGTTGATGTTTTTACTGAGGTCCGATATGCCCAAAGTGCTGAAAATAACATGTTATGCCAATTCGACTTATGAATACCAATGATTCAATGGATCATAGTGACTAAAAATTTATTGATAGCTTCAACCAGACCATTAGCCTGCGGGTAATACGGAGTAGAACTATCGTGGCGCAGACCAAGTTGACCTATTAGTTCAGTCATCATGATGTTTCGAAAGTGACTTCCATGATCAGTAATAATAGCTTGAGGAACACCAAATCTAGCAATTATATGATTGAATACGAAAGTTGCAGCAGTATTGTCGTTTGTCAAAAATGTAGGCATCACCTTGGCCCACTTAGTAAAATAATCTACCACTAGGATAATATATGCATGTACCTTGGCCGAGTGAGGGTTACATGTAATAAAGTCAATACCCCACTTTGCGAATGGACCGACAATAATTATAGGGTGGAGAGGAGCGGGTGGAGCACGCATCTTATGATAAAAAATTTGACAATTGTGGCACTTACGGACTGCGTAGATACAATCTTTGAATAAGGATGGTCAGAAATACGTAGTACACAATATCTTTTGGGTTGTGGCATACCCAGACATATGACTGCCACATGCTCCAGAGTGACAGTCATTCAGAACCTTTTCAGCTTCTTCATAAGTTAGACAACGTTAGAAAACAGAATCTGCCCGAGGACGATAGAGTGTATCACCAATAATATTGTATTCTTGGGATTGGAAATGTATTTTCCATCGCTGAGATCGTGAGATTTCAGGCTGAAAAGATTGGGTTTGGAGATAAACAATAATATCTCCATACCATGGATCAAGAGTACTAATAAGAAACAAGGATTCATCTACAATGGGCTCTTCTACCACAGTTTCAGTATCAGTATGCGGGAAATCACACATCAGTTCGGCAAAAACCAAAGATTTCTTTGCCTTGGATTTTTTGAATTCCAAGTCAAATTCCTGCAGGATAACTATCCATTTGGAATACTTGCCCCCTAGAAATTGTTTGGTTAAGATATACATCATAGAGTTACAGTCAGAAATTACCGTGGTTTTGCGTAATAAGATGTAGTGACGAAATCTTTGGACAACTTGGACAGCTGCCAAGGCCAATTTCTCCACATGTGAATATTTAATCTCAGTTGGATGTAGAGTTCAACTAAGATAGTAAATCACATGTTCACTGTTGAATTCATCTTCTTGAACTGAAACCATCCCAATGGTGGAATGAGAAGCAGTGAGGTACAAAAATTAATCCTGGTTGTAGTTGGGAGGATGTAGTAACAATGCGTGGGTTAATACGTGTTCAAGTGCATCAAAATATTTATCAGCAATCTCATCCCAAAAGAACGGAGTATTCTGTTTCAATAACCTGGTAAAACCTTTTGTTATCTCGGCGTAGTTAGGAATGAAACGACGTAAAAATTTTGCTTTCCCTTGCAAACTTTGGAGTTGGCGAAGAATCGAAGGAGGAGGTAATTTGATGATAGCTTCAACCTTCGAGGGATCGACATGAATGTTGGATTTTGAAACGAAGAATCCCAGTAAACGACTTGTTTTTAAACAGAATACACATTTGTGTGGATTCAGCCTAATTCGATATTGCCTACATCTCATAAAGATAACTCGTAAATGAGTGAGATGATTAGCTATACGCAATGAATGGGGAGGTAAATCATCGAGATAAGGCTGCAAAATGTGCTTGATGTCACGAAATGCATAAGACATAGCCCTTTGAAAAGTTGCTCCAACGTTCTTCAATCCAAGGGGTAGTTTGCAATAAGCAAATGTCCCCCATGGACAAATGAAAGTTGTTTTAGGTTGATCAGCAGGGAGTGTGTTGATTTGATTGTAACTGGAAAAACCATCCATAAAGGAGAACATTTCACTGCTAGCACAGTCATCAATAATTTGATCGATATAGGGGGTTGGATAATTGTCTTTAGGACAAGTTCAATTAATATCCCTATAGTCGATACATATTCTTATCGTTCCTTGCTTTTTATTAACAGGAACAATATTCGATACCCAATCTCTTAAAGGAATTGGATAAATAAAACTTGCATGAAGTAATTTCTCAACTTCAGCTTTAATAGCAGCGGATTTTCTCGGATGTATCTGATGCAAATGTTGTTGGACAGGTTTAGCATCTGGGTAAGTTTTAATTTCATGGACAACAATTGATGGATTGATTCCTGGCATTTCTTCATACGACCAGGCAAACACGTCGCAGAATTCTTGAAATAGGGCTTTATAAGTTTGGATTTCATCGTTCGTACAGGAAGCACCTATATGAATGTTTTCAATAATTCTGGGTTTAACTGAAATGTCAATAGGAACCATTCGAGAGATATTTCCCAAATTTAACTTAGAATTAGGATGTTGCAATGGATTGTGTGGTTCTCTGACATAATCAGTAGTAAAAATAGATGAAAAATCATTTTCAAAATGATCAAGCTCAGGTAAAAACGAAGATTAATGATGAAGATCTTCCCATGGTAGATCATCAACAGACAAAAGTTCATGAATCTGCTCATTAGTATGAATAGGCTTAGAAAATGTTGTTGAACCTGAGGTTGATATCAAAAGTGATTCCCCATGGACCACATTCATTGGATCAATTTCGGTTGAACAAGAGTCAGAAAATGATTGTACAGCCTGATATGCAATATCAAAGGGACTCAAAGGCATCGCGCCACCAAATGAATCCACCTCAGAATCAGAAGGTACAATCCAAGGATCATCAAAAGCAATAGTGTTTGATGAAATCATATGAATAGTTGCAATAGAAGGTGATACATTAGGAGGAGGGAAGGAAAAAGTTCCTAGTAAACCAGAATCTTTAATCAATCCTACTCCAACATCCTTATAAGGGATAGTTGTTTTATCGATGTGCTGAATACTATCTAAAGAGGCTGGGTCGGATGAGAAATAATTTAGCTGGTCTATTGTTACAATCTTTCCATTATGAGGAAACTTGATAAGCTGAAAGATCGATCAAACAATAGTAGTCATAGCATAAGACCAACTACAACCCAAGAGAAGGTTGTAATCTAGAGGGGCATCAACCACTTCCACATCTACATTTACAGTTTTGCCTTCGACCCCTATAGGTAAATCCTGCAAAATACCAAAAGGATGGAACCCTCAGCCATCAAAAGCCTTTAGAACTATCGGAGACTGATTGTGTGTGGGAGAACTGAGTGATCTCCAACACTAGATCAACATAATACACGTAGAAGCTCCTTCATCAATCACAGTCCAAAAGCAAGGTCTGTTTTTGACTAACACTAGAATCTAGAAAGCCATTTGATGAGGTAGGTGGGGTGTACTATTCTCTAAATCAATGATTATTAGGTTCGAATCCTAAATATCAATAGCTCCTATCGCAGACAATAGTAATTTAAATCATTGTTAAATCAGAATGGTTCGTTAAATCATCGTTACCTAAAATCACTAAAGATGTAGCTAAGGCAGGAGTTGTCACTGAAAAGCAAGTCATTGCTCAGGCTCAGTACCTTGACCTCATTTATACACAGTCAGGTACTTTACACGAAAAAGTCCTTGATCTTCCAAAAACTACAGCTCCTTCAGGGTCTCATGCTGCTGATGGTATGATTGGTTCAGTTAGTACTGAAAGCAAGAAGAAATCTTCCAAGAATTCTTCTCCTACAATAACTTTACCTGATTCCCCGAAAGGAGATTCTTCTGCTGAATTTTCTGCCGACGTCCATGTTGTAGATTCATCTATGACCAAATTTGGTAGTAAAGAGAAGGGGAAGAACAAAAACAATAAAAATTCAAAATATCAAACGAATAAAAATGAAGCTACTGATGAAAAATGAAAACCTTGCTAGCCTTGTTTCATTTGCGATGGGGATCATTTTACTAGAGAATGCCCACATCGAGCAAATTTTTTGAAATTCGTTAAAGATTCTCAAACGTCTTCTGTCTTGAAGGATCCTTTTCCTACTCAAGATAGTAAGATGGCTGCTTCTTCCTTGAATACCTCAGAAGAACCCATTATGATGATGTCTCATGTCAGGATTGCGACACGATCGCAAGATTATGGTAGTAAAAATCCTGTTGATGGTAAAGAAGCAGAATCTACTAATTCAAACACATCAACGACACCTCCTCATATTTCCGATCCACTACAAATCGAGAAACCCAACCCTGACTTAGTAATCAAACCACCTGCTAAAGGTATATTTTGGAAATCAGCTTTCAATTCACATGCGAGAGCTGCTCAGAATTATAACATTGTTGAAAACTTAGCCATTGCCCCTTCAGCAATGTCGGCTTTGGAAGTGCTAAGATCATGCCCAGCACAGTGTAAATTACTATTGTCTTCTATAGGAGTTGTCGATATTTAGGATCCAAACCTAATAATCTTCGATTTAGAGAATATTACACCGCATCTACCTCATCAAATGGCTTTCCAGATTCAAGTGTTAGTCAAAAATAGGCCTTGCTTTCAGACTGTGATTGATGAAGGGGCATCTACGTGTATTATGTCGATCCAGTGTTGGAGATCGCTTGGTTCTCCCACACTCAATTAGTCTCCGACAATTCTAAAGGCCTTTGATGGCCTAGGGTTCCATCCTTTTGGTATTTTGCAGGATTTACCTATAGGGGTCAAAGGAAAAACTGTTAATCTAGATGTGGAAATGGTTGATGCCCCTCTAGATTACAACCTTCTCCTGGGTCGCAGTTGGTCTTTTGCTATGACTGTTATTGTTTCATCGATCTTTTGACTTATAATGTTTCCTCATAACGGAAAGATCCTTACGATAGACCAGCTGACTTATTTTTCATCCAACCCAGCCTCTACAGATATTGTTCATCATATCGGTAAAACGACTATCCCTTACAAGGATGTTGGCATAGGTTTGATTAAAGATTCTGGTTTAATAGGAACTTTTTCCTTCCATCCTCCTAACGTATCGCCTTCTATTGCAAATATTCATATGATTTCATTGAATACTATTACTTTTGATGATCCTTGAATTGTACCTTCCGATACTGAGGTGGATTCAATTGATGGTGTGATGCCTTTGAGTCCCTTTGAAAATGCATATCACGCTGTACAATTGTTTTCTGATTCTTGACCAATGTCGAGGATAGTTTTTTCCCGTGTCAACCTCGTTAGAAAATGAAACTGGATGTGTCGAGGATAGTTTTTTCCTGTGTCAACCTCATTAAAAAATGAAACCGGGTGTTTGGAGAATAGTTCCTTGTCTTGTGTCAAGCTCGTTAAAAAATGAAACAAGAATCCTGGAGCATAGTTCCTTGTCTTATGTCAAGCTCGTTAAAAAATGAAACAAGGGTCTCGGAGCATAGTTCCTTGTCTTCTGTCAAGCTCATTTAAAAATGAAACAAGGGTTATGAGGATAGTTCTTTTACTGTGTAAACCTCATTAAAAAATGAAACAACTCCCTTTCCAAATCGAGTCTTTGAGTTTTTCCAAGATCGCGAAAGTGAACTTTCATTCCATCCACCTCGTTGAATGCAATGAAGCTTGGGGAGCATGTACCTCGATTTGAGTCATTATGCTGGGGGTATGCAAACTTATAACAAGCATAGTTTTCCATTTCAAGCTTTTTTAAACATGAAAATGAATCCAAGAAGAGTTCTCTATGGTTCAAGCTTGTGTAAAAATGAACCCATACTTGATTTACATCTCGTGATCGCCATTTTTATCCACTAAATTCTGCTAGATGAGCCTTGATTGTTTTCATTCCATTGCCACCATCTCTTTGGTTGATCATATGCTTTCACTTGGTTGTTTTTCTTTTCCTGAGGGACCGCAGCGATGAGTGGCTTTATTAGCCAGCTTCTTAACCATTACATGTTTTGAGCAGTTCCACCATTGCTGGAACCCGTTGCTACCCTTTATACCACTCGTTCCTCTAGGACAATTCTTCTTTAAGCTCTTTTCTGACTCATAAAATATGAAAAGATTATTGAGTTTTTCCCTTTTGAACTCACTAAATGGAATTAAAAGGGCGGTCCACTTACAACTTTTTTCTGACCATATAAACACAAAAAGATCGTCAAACTTTTGTCATTTCAAGTTCGATACTGGTTATAAAATGACGTGCCTTCAATCACTTTTTTACTTTTTTGGATCCATGCCACTAATTATGAAAAGTACTACTTGATTGTAATGGTCAAGTGGTTCACTCGAGTATTATTTTATACTTTTTCAAGATTGAGGGACACAAATTTACGAAAAAGGAGCCCCCTGGAGTTTTCCTTTCTGTGTCTTTTTCAAACTCTTTAAACATGAAAAAGACTCGGAGTTTTACCTATGTCAGACTCGTTAAACCCTAACAACATTGGACTCATCACCATGACGAGACTAGAGTCCTCTTTAAACCCTTTTCAGACTCGTTAAATATGAAAAGATTGTCGAGCACTTGCCTTTTCCAGCTCGTTAAAGTATTGGAAATGTCATCTCTCCTATATTATTTTATCCTTTTCCAAACCTGAGGGATTATTTTACAAAAAAGTACCCCCATGTATTTTTCTTAAGTTTTTCTTCTGACTCCCTAAAATTGAAAAACACCGAGTTTTTCCTATACTGGACTCACTAAAATTTAACAGTAAAGGACCTGTTCAATTTTAAACAGGAACGAACCAGTCCTGCTTAGGGTTCGAATTTTAAACTAAGTTGGACTCATCTGAAGGATGAGCTTATAAACAAGCAAATGTTATCCTCCTCAAGCTTGTCAAAAATAAAGAGGTATTTTCCAGAAATGGTGGGGGAAAAGAGAGAAAAATGAACCTGTTTTTTACACTTTGTTTTTGGAAAAGCCATTAACCACTCTTGAACACGACACTTTTTGTTCACCTGGGTTGGGAAATCCTTTGCCTAACAATTAATCAAACCACATTGAAAGTCTTCAGCTAGTTTCTGGGTATTAGCTTTGGCTCAATTGTCACCAAGCTATCTGCAGTGTCGTTATGCATTCAAGAGATCAGATTAAACAAACCATTAATCTGCAAAATATCGGTCATCCATTTTGACCATCCTTGAGTCAGTCCTTGCCGATATATTTCTTTAAAACTTGATCTATGATTTCGTGTTGTGGGCTTGCTTATGATGGATCACTTTCTATCGACATCAACTCATTATCTAGGAAGTTGATCTAGAAATCATCAGTACCTTGAAATCTACATGCCCTAATGGTAGATTTCTCACCTTTGACAATAGGTTGCATCATTGACCTTCGATCAAAGGATTCTATGACATGTTCGACTTCGACTCATTTATTCACATTTGATGGATTGTACTGAGTAATTTGAGATCCATTGACATTATTGGTGGTTTCTCTCACACTTGTTAACAATTCACATCATTGACTGGTAATCAAGTGGTTTCTATGATGTTCAACTTCGACACATTCATTCACATGGATAGAGTTGTACTAGTTCGGGAAGCAGAAATCAAGACCCTGGATCTAGTTTCTACCATCCCTGCTGCGAGGAATTTTGTTATTCATTATATAGTGGACTATTCATAAACAAATGGTTGCGCCCATACTGTGTCTACACATGTCTATACTCTTGATGTATTACAAAATCATTCCTGTATCAGAACAGTTTAGTTAGTTTTCTAGTCAGTTTTGATCTGAGTATGGGAATGCCTACCTCAATGATCATATATCTATATATATATTGCATTGAATGTTTTTATAGGTTCCGACTAGGGTGTCCACAGGATGATCCTTGAAATGATAAAGTACTTCACTCTTCATAAATGACAGACTCTATCTTCATCTATTACAGACTTCGCACTTTAGGTGGAAATCTGTTGCACTAAAAATTGTCACCTTGACATTCTACAATCTGTGTGAGTCCATTACCACTCATACTTTCCTCCTTTGCAAATCTTGAGCCTCAGTTCCTCATATCAGGCCTTGAAAATAAGAGAAGGCCCTCAAAAGTCTCTAAAACTCTAGTTCCACTCTTTCTCTTTGCATTACCTATGGTCCCACACCTAATGGTGATGTCTCTTGTGTAACTGACCGCTCTGTCTCTGCGTTATGGGTGCGGATCCCTGTAAAAGTTAAAAAGGTGTGAGTATATTCTAAAAACTCACTTTCAGTCATTTCTAGAAGCTTTTGGAAGGAATCTTGAGGTGGTAAGTTCGCTCTCTTAAGGTCCATGCATCCCATACCTTAAGGAGCTAACCCCTTGATGTGAGGAGCTTATCCCTTTGAATGAGGATTCTATCCCTTCATAGATGGACCTGTAACCTCCTCCTTTGCACTATAAAATGAAGCATTGGGCTGGTTACTGGGGAGGTTAGAAGCTGAATATTTTTGAGGTGAAATGCGGTTGGAACTTAGTCTTTTTAGTTGAGTTTTTCTGAGGAGAGATTACATACCTCTATGATCTCATTTGGAAGAGTGCAATGCTTGTCAAAGTAAAGGAAATTCCTGTTTCAGGCCCCAGGAGGAGCTTGTTCAACATCAAGGCTGAAAAGGTTGTAAGGTTCTTCTACTTCAAAGTTAATTCAAATAAGTTTGTTTTTCTCAATAAGTTGTTGGTTCATGGTTTATTTCATGGATTATTGCAACACTTCCAAAGCCGACATCGTTGAAGGGGAAATAGCTAAGTCTTCAACACTATTATAATTCTGAGAAGCTCTCGCATGTGGATTGAAAGCTAATTTCCAAAGTATACCTTTAGTAGGCGGTTTGATTACTAAGTCAGAGTTAGGTTTCTCAATCTGTAGTGGATCAGAACTAGGAGGAGTTGTAGTTGATGTGTTCGAGTTAGAAGATTCTGCTTCTTTACCACCAACAAGATTTTTACTACCATAATCTTGCAATCGCGTCACAATCCTGACATGAGACATCATGATAATGGGTTCTTCTGAGGCATTCGAGGAAGAACCAATCATCTTACTATCTTGATTAGGAAAAGGATCCTTCAAAATAGCAGGCATTTAAGAACCTTTAACAATTTTTGAAACCTCTGCTCGATGTGGGCAATCTTTGGTAAAATGATCCTCATCACAAATGAAACAAGGATAGCAAGGTTTACATTTTTCGTTAATAGATTCATTTTTATCCATTTTCTCTTTTGAGTTTTGTTTGTTTTTCTTCTTCCCTTTATTTTTACTACCAGATTTTGATTTGGCCATAGATGATTCTACGACATGGATATCGGTAGGAATTTTAGCGAAAGAATCTCCTGTGGGGGAATTAGGTAAAATTATAATACGAGAAGAATTCTTTGAAGATTTCTTCTTACTTTTAGTACTAACTGAACCAATCATACTGTCAGCGACATGAGACCCTGAAGGAGCTGCAGTTATTTGACCGTGTTTTGGAAGATTAGGGACTTTTTCATGTAAAGTACCTAACTGTGTATAAACGAGGTCAAGGTACTGAGCTTGAGCAATGACTTTCTCTTCAGTGACAACTCCTGCCTTAGCTATCCTGCCTTAGCTACATCTTCAGTGATTTTAGGTAACAATGATTTAACAAACCATTCTGCTAAAATTTGTTCCGGAATGAAAACTTTCACCAAATGCCTTCTATGTCGCCATTCATGAATATGATCAGAAATATATGTGGATGTGGATTGTTTTAGTGAAGTTAACAGTTTCGTGCCATTGTCGTATTTAACAGGCAACTGAAAATGAGTTAAGAAAGAAGTGGATAACTGACTGAAATTATAAAAAGAGTCTCGTGGTAGCTCAATGTACCATTTGGCGGCAAGACCAATAAGAGTTTGTCGAAAAAGACGTAATCAAATTGAATCATCAATGATTGAATTAGATGCACACCAGAGGTGATAAGTCATAACATGATTTGACGGATCCTCTCCTAACTTACCCTCAAACGTCAAGATATCACTGGGCAACTTATTAGGCATTGGTGGCCAATAGAGAAGATAGTATATCGAATCGTTTGTAAGGCGCGACAAATCGGGTAAATCCAAAGTTGCAATAAATGGTAATTGATGGTTAGGGTCACGAAAACATTGGGTAACAAGACTATCCCCAGGAGAAGGATATCCAGGATAACCTATAATTAGATTTGCATTAGTAATGTTATAACCTCCCGGGCAACCAGGATTAACCGGACCAAACTAGGGTTGTTGAGGCTGTTGGTAAGTATAGCCAGGGTACGGTTGATACTGATAAACTGGGTTTTGTACAGTACGACGGAATTGATACTGCCCCTGGTATGATTGATAAGTGAATTGCGGTTGACTTGTGACAACCGTACTTGGACCAGCTTGTCCTGCAGACATCTGGACTGAAGTCTAAATTGTAGGTCCTCACTGTGGCATAGAGACTTGAGGAATTTGTACTGATGTAGGGATAGTACAAACTGGAGCTACAGATACTCCAGAAATAGGTGTGGTAGGTTGAACAGAAGTTGCAGCAGGAGTTTGAGGTGGATTCTGAGGTAAGCTAGGCCCACGTTGCTGAACTGAACCAGGGCAAAGGTTTGAACAGTAGGTTGGACAGGTTGCTGGGTTGGACTAGAAACCAAAGGTTGTCCAGGTTGACTTGATAGTTGCACATTAGGTTGCATAGTCTGTTGAGTTTGAGATTGATCCCACACTATATTCATTCTGGGGTATGGACCCATAGAAGGTTGTGCATATAGGGGACCATAAACTGGTTTAACGTAGGGCTAATAATTAAGCGGTACATTTCCAGCTCCTTGTATAAATTATTGACCAGAAGGTGGTTGGAAACCTTGAGTTGGGTACTGACCTTGAGGATAATAACCCTGAAGCACGTACTGAAACTAGGGCTGACCTTGAGGTATGTATTAAAACAATGGTTGACCTTGAGGTATGTATTGAGTCTGGGGTTGACCTTGAGGTATGTACTAAGTCTGGGGTTGACCTTGAGGTATGTATTGTCCCAAAGGTATGTACTATCCTTGAGGTTGTCCCCCAGGTAGTAACTGACTACCTTGAGGTCACCCCAATAACTGACTACCTTGAGGTCGCCCCCTAGGCAGTAACTTACTACCTTGAGCTAGCCCCCGAGGTGGTAACTGACTACCTTGAGGTTGCCCTCAGGCGATAACTGACTACCTTGAGGTTGAGGATTTGGAATACTACTAGACATCATAAGGATTTCTTCTGCGTCCAACACTTGAGTTCCATTATTAATAGTTGATAACTCATGTTCAATTGGTTGAGGAGATGCTCTTGAAAACGTACTAGTGAGTGACTGGTACCCTGAAGGAACAGAAGGACTGCCATATAAAAATGTTTCCGGTGTTTGGGAAAACATAGATGACTGTCTTGACATAATCGATGGAGGATAATAACCTCTTGGTGTAGGATGAAAAGGAATTCGAGGTGGTGAAAAACTAAGACCCGGGTTTTCCAAAAACAAATTCAATGATACGTACCAAGTTCACTCTTAAAAGGACTGTAGAATATTGATTCACGCTCCCTAATATTTAAAGTTGTTTGATTTTCGAGAAGAATTATGTTTTCGTCCAGACTAACAAGTTCTTCAATGGAAATGAGGCCAGAAGGAAGATTCTGGGTAATTATATTTCCTACCCTGGGTGAACCAGGACACTAGAAGTTGGAGAAGCAAATCCTGAAGTTGGAGTAGCAGCAGGTTCAGTTTTAGGTTTAGAAATTTTAGGTTCTACCGCTAATTCACTGGTAGGAGAAATACTACCAGTAACTTCAAAAAATGAAATTGGCTTAGAAATATACTCTGTTGTTTGAATTTGATAATCAGGATGAATAATTAAAGATGTCTCTCTAGCTTTTGGTGATCCAACTCTACTGTCACTAGGTGATACATGAGCTCATAGCCCTTCAAGCTGACTTGGTGTGTACTCAGGAGATTTCCCCTGAAGTCTACGAGATTGTCTCGGTAATTCAGCCACGATTAAATATTTAAATAATCACACACAAACAAAGAAAATTTCAATAAAATCAGCGAAAGTCTCTAAAGAAACAAACACTTGAATCACACGCCTAAAAAAATCTAAGAGTTCAAACTACACACAAACAGTAACTTCCCGTACTAAAAACACTATTTGGTGATGAAATCCAACGTCGTAGAATTTTAATATAGAAAGGGCGGTTGGAACAGTTACCCCGACAACCTGCTTAATGAAACAGATCGGCACAGGTTTCTTCAGAAAACCATCTCGAGTGAAGAGAACCCCCCAGGGAGTCCAAGTGAGTCTAGTTGATGTCTGCTCTAGGTATAGTGAGACTTGTCTTTCACTATCACCTTAGGAAATAATCTTAAGTTTATGGACACTAAGGTTACCAACAACAACAAATACAACTGGCGGAATAGTCTACAATTCGATCTACGCGCAAGGGCAGGGTAACAAAGCTCAATCTCCTTGAAGGCTCCTCGACATGATCAATCTGAGGTTTACCAACAAGTGACCCCAGGCTCCTCAACAATGGTTAATCCAAGGTTTACCATCTATAATATGCGCAAATATTCTATCTTTCCCAATGAAACAGACTTGGTTGTCTCAAAGGTTCGAACATGATCTCGTGATTGACTCCTTTAAGAGAAGCTTCACAGAATGTATCAATTACAATTGGATTTATTTCCTACCACAAGATATAGCTACTTGTTTGTTTTACCTATATTGGAGAGTTAATTACTCCCTAATCCAAGATACTAGCCAAAGTTATATTGGTGATAAGAGCCCTAGAAATAAAAGAGATTACTAGATCAATTTTAATTAAGTGTTGCTTTTATGGGTTGTCATTTAAGTCAATAAGTATGGAAATGAAACTTTGATGGTGTGAAGACTCGACTCCAAAAACACTAAAAAGATGCACCTAAAATGATAAGCAATTCGTTTATCTTTTAATGAAATTATAGCTAAAAGAAAGAGTTTGAGAACGCTATTATTTAAAAAACAATTCTTCCTTCTAACATGGAAATGGAAAGAAAATATTTTTGTCTTTTTCAATAAGAAATCAAAATGAGACTACTAATTAAATGCTCAGAATGAATCATTTTCCTTTTTCAAAACTCAAAACTACAAAAGACATTTTGCTCAAAAGAGATCTACAATTTCTAGAAAATACTCGAAACTACAAAAACTAATCTTGAGATCTAAAAATTTTTAAAAGCCTAATTAAATAAAAGCTTCAATTCTTTTTTAGGACACTTTACTTAGTTGTTCAGTAAACTAAGGATTCATTTGTTCAGAATAACAAATCAATCAAAAAACATCCAGATATGTTTTCTTTTATAAAAATGAAATTCAAAACTTATGACAAAGCTTGTTCAAAGATTTGCAAGGAGAAAACTAAATCTATTTCTCACAAAGGACAGATTTCACAACCAAGTTAGACTCATTAAAAAAACAAAAAGACACCAGGGTAATCTAAGGTTTCTCAAGCTTCTGATCTTTGAGTCACTACAAAGACCAAGTGAAAACCACTCCAGGCATGCAAAACTTCTAGAAAATCATCTAAAACAAAAATACCATGGGAACTCACTCACAAGAGATTTTTGATAGGACACATGCAGATCTGTGTAAACTAAAGACCCTAAATGAAACCTAAACTTAACTGGAAGAAAACATTTTAGGTTTTTCAAAAAAATTACAAGGTCTGTAGGTTTCCAGAAGAACCAGGTGCGGTACCGCTCTGTTTACTAAATGAAGAGTGCGGAGTTGCCCACACAGTCTGTAAAGAGAAAGTGTGGTCCCCTGAAAACTTCTAAAAAAAACAAAAAATAATCTAGATTCTAAAAACTACCCAAGCCAACATACATTAATCAAAAACCAGAAACCATACAAGTTTCTAAAGTCAAAGACAAAGGAAAACCAAAAACCATATTCAGCTCCCCAGTGGAGTCGCCAATTTGTTGGCTGGATAAATCAATCTTGCGGACAAGACCGATCTCCCTAGTATCAGAAGATAGTATAGCAACAAACAGACAAACAAATATATCTTTCTCTAGACATATGTGATTTATGAATAAATACTATAGAGGTGTTAAGACCCTACCTCAGATCCAACACTTGTTCGTAGTAGCCATCTTCCAATTCTTCGAAAGAGTTACCCTTGAGAACTTGCAATCACAAACAAGCAAACATAAAATAGCACTTGCATAGAAAATATCATTAATCATGTCTATTATGGTGATCAAGGAATCCATAAAATAAACCATAAATCAACAGCTTATTGAGAAAAACAAACTTATTTGTATTAACTTTGAAGTAGAAGAACCTTACAACCTTTTTAGCCTTGATGTTGAACAAGCTCTTCCTAGGGTTTGAAATAAGAGTTTCCTTTATTTTGACAAGCCTTGCACCCTTCCAAATGAGATCATAGAGGTATGTAATCTCTCCTCATAAAAACTCAACTAAGAAGACTAAGTTCCAGCAACATTTCACCTCAAAAATATTCAGCTTTCAACCTCCCAAGTAACCAACCCAATGCTTCATTTTATAGTGCAGAGGAGGAGGTTACAGGTCCATCTATGAAGGGATAGAATCCTCCTTCAGAGGCATAAGCTCCTCACATCAAGGGGTTAGCTCCTTAAGGCATGGGATGCATGAACCTTAAGAGAGCGAACTTGTCACCTCAAGATTCCTTCCAGAAGCTTCTAGAAATGAATCAAAGTGAATTTTTTAGAATATACTCATGCCTTTTAAACTTTTACAGGGGTCCGCACCCATAACACAGAGACAAAGTGGTCATGTGTGTAGGATCCATGACCATTAGGTGCAGGACATAGGTAATGCAAAGACAAAGTGTGGAACCAAAGTTTTATAGATTTTTAAGGGCTTTCTCTTATTTTCAAGGCTTGATATGAGGAACTGAGGCTTAAGACTTGCAAAGAAGAAAGTATGAGTGGTAATGGACTCACACAGATTGGAGAATGTTAAGGTCACAATTTTTAGTGAAACAATAGAGACCAAAGAGAAATTAAGAATTATTTGATCTGGCTTTAGTGGAAACATTAAAATTAACAACAGCCAAAATAGGGCGCTCTAGATAATGAATCCTAATTATCACAGTTTATGTTGATTAATTAAGATATTTAGAATAACAGAGGAAAGAAATAACAACGTTTAAACAAATAGACAAAAGAAACACATCACCATTTAACAGACCACATGAATCTTGTGAAAGTTCCCTTTATTATTGATGCTCAAATACTTCAAATTACAATATGCATCAGAAATTACATTCAGAAATCAACACTAATACTTCAAAGAGTGGAGTATTTATAAAAAAAATTACAATAATTCTTTACAAAATCATTGTCAAACAAATAGTGTATTGTTAGCTTAATTACTAACTAATATAATCTAATCTTGGCAAAAGAATATGCCACGTAGGCTATAGAGGAAAGCGGTGGCCCTTATTGGGTAGCTTCTATTGTTGAGTCATCTAAAACAGAATGTGATGCTAAACTGAATCTTGTGCTGGTTATGCTGGTAAAATATTTTACTGCTCTGGAGTTATTCCTTAGTTTAGTAAATCAAGTAACTCTTCCCATCTCTTTTAATCTGACACTGTTAACTTTGTCACCCTGCAGTAGATTTCATCTACCTTTATATATTTAGCAAAGGTTGGTTTCACGGTAAAAATATGTTTTATCTAATTCTGCACATGGAAGTCATTTGACATGGTCTCCATAAATGCCTTTACTATCATACTCCCTTTGATTTCACTAAACTTAATGCTGATTTTGGCTACCTCTTTCATCCATAGGATACAGTCCTCATGAGTGATCAGCTTGTCATTGATGACATAGATACTGATCAGTCCCTTCTGCATTAAGGCTTCAATCCTGTTTGTAAATCTATTTACCTGCAGCTCCAAGGTTTCCCACCTTTCCTCCAACTGGTCAGTCATATTTATCTTAGTCAAGACATTCTTCCCTTCTAGAATGGTGGCAGTTCTGTCACTAACTACCACTTCCTCCAGCTCATATCTAGACTTTGAATTTAAGAAACTAATAATATTGGCATCTTCTGTTGGCATTTCTCGTAGTTTTTCCCTTCCTTCCATAATGGTCTTAGTGGCCTTCTCTATTAACTCTTTCTGTTCAAATATAATTTGGGTAGAAGGCCAAACATCATTCATTGAGTCAAGTATGTTCATACAAATTGTTTCCTTGGCATGGGCCAAGGTCTGGCTAATTGAAGTGTCACTCTCTACCTGGTGTAGCTTTTCCAAAAGTCTCTATGAATTGTCCAATTCTGTAGTCCGAGCAATTTTAGCTTTGGCCTTCTAGACTTCCAAAGCTTTGTGTTGGCTCTATAAGGTCTCAATTTCCTTTGACTACAATGACACGTTTTGTAGTGTCTGTATTACTTGTTCAACATTGGGTGTTTGAGTTGAAGTGGTAGGTGAAGTATTTGCTCCTGTTGATGGCAGTTGAGAAAGAGGTACAACACGCGAGGGAACAACAACCATCTTTAAGTTGTCTTCCTTTTCCTTTATCAGTTTTTTGAAATCTGCTTCCATCTTCCCGATTTGTATGTTTTGGTCAATAATTAGTTTCATCATGTATACCTTTTGAGCTGCCCCTTCTTCAATGCCCTTGGTCATTGGATCTTCTGTAGCTGGAAGCTTTAGCTGTTTCCTCAATTTTGTAATGTCCAAGTTGCTTTTCCTGATAATATCCTTAGCAACATTAACATCTTTAGGGTCATACCCTATTTTGATCACCAAGTCTTCCAAAGAATTGATCCTGTTATCTTTGGCCAAGGAGGAGACCTTCTCCATCTTTAACTGTGACTGTACATTTTCAAAAGAAACCTACAATTTGGATAAGGTGTTGGCTTGTTGGGGCCTGACCCAGGTTTAGCGTTAGTTATCTAAACAAATCCCTACACTAATGGCCCTTTTAGCATCAGCCTGCGGAGCACGGACCAAATTCTCACTCGAGGTAGTATGGGGGGATGCTGGAACCAAGTTTCCGCACCGTGAGATGGTCATGATGTCGGTTTCTTCCTTCTATTACTCCTCTCATGCAGGTCGTTAAGTCCTAGGGCTCTATCTGCCTAGCCCCTTATTCCTCCCTTTGATACCTCCGTGAGAGGGTACGGCTGACCTTCGCACAACCCTAACCTTTGGTTGAGATACTTTTGCACTATTAAGGCACCGTATTACACAAATTCTCTAGTTATCTTAAGGATCTTACTTGTCTTATTAAATAATCGTAGTTAGCACCACGTAAATAGATGTTCTTACTTGTGTTCACTTAACCAATGCAATTACTAAGTACATTCGCGCATCATAAAAGCATTATAAATGAAATTCGTACATAACATGTGAAAATGCATTAACCGAAACAAAGACACAGAAATTGCATACTTGTCTTTATTGATATCTTCAAGTGATTATAGACTCTATCTACCCTGCACACATAGCTATAGGGGTCTGCACACTTAGCTGCGGACTTCCACCCTAGGCCTCTATGCACTCAGCTGCAGAGCCTCTACCTACGCTATGACCCGAAACTGAGACTTCTTCATTCAAAGCTATGACTCGATAAGACTTATTTGAACTACTTAGACCTTACTTAGCTCTTTTTATACAATCCCATGGTCCGCAGACCATGGGTAGATATTTTACAGCCGACTTTACCTTACAAAAATAAGGGTGGACAATCCTTTATGACTTTGACACCTTCGCACTCTGCGACCACAAAATGTGGAGTCTTTACAAGTTTATTACAAAATTCAACCCAAAACATGGGCTTTTAGCCCCAAAACTATCCTTGGGGGATCTTGTTTCCAACAAGCCCCCAACACAAACATCCTAACTCACCCTCAAATCACTCAAAAGGCATGGAGATCTTAGTGTGAAGACCTTCCAGCTCGACTCGTATGACCGTAAACTTGGCAGTGCACTGAGCTTTCGCCTCCTTTGCATCTTCGACCATTTGCTTGGTCACTGCTCCTGAACTGTCAACCTAAGGCTTTTGTTTAGTTACTTGCAGACTCACAAGCTTTTCTTCAATAGATCCTATCACCGTGTAAGCCTTATCTGGCAAGGGCTTCAGTTGTGCATTCAACATTAATTCCTTGTGCAACACTACATGCACCTGTTCTTTCAGCTGCTTGGCTTCCTGCAGCTTTGCTAGTCTTTGTGGCAGTGGGACTGTTCACACTGTGCCCTTGACATCATCATAGCACTGATGTAACTCACACACTTCTATCTCTAGTTGTTTTACATTGGGGTCCTCCTTCAAGGTTGTCAGGACCTCAAACGTCTACTCAAAAAGTTCCATGCAGTCTACTACTATACTGTCAACCGCCACTACTGCTTATGTGACAGTGGTTGCTGCTGCACCTTTACCTCTGTGTAGTTGAAGGCTGGACCTTCAATTGTAACTCTATGATTTGTAGGTTCAACTCCAACTGAACCTTTGCCATCTGAGTACGAGTGTCACACACCCCCGTAGCCAACTTGCGGATGCACACCTCGACTAGCTCCTCCTCAAGAATGGCCAACTCTAGGATCATTCGGCACACCTCCTTGACAACCTCCATAATGCACTTCTTATGATTGGTCTCCTCGGTCACAGCGATGATGGCAGAGTCTCACTGTAGTGCCATATTCTCATTGCTAATCTATTGTTCACTGATCACCTGGAGAGTGCAGTGGTCATGAGTCCTCAGCTCTGCAATCACTCGATCTTGCAAGAGGTGGAGCACTTTACCCGTGAGCACTGCCAGATTGAACCCTACTCCCTTTAGGACATTGATAGTGGGCCTGTCATCTTCATTCTCTGTGTTCAGTGCTCCATCAGGCAGCACTATCACGCTGGAGGGCTTCGCGCACAACATCTCGGCGGCTTCTGAAGTGGTGATAGCTAGGCTGGTAGACATTGTGCCAACATGCAATGCGCGGGTTTGCAGCTCCTGCAAACCTGTCTAGACAACCCCCAATTATCTGTTGTTGCTGCTCAAACTGTTGTAGGGCCTCCGCAGTGACATCCCTCACTGTGTCACTGATATCATGCAAATCGCCCTTTGTAAGGGTGATGAGCTCCAGTGATGTCTTGGTAGCCTTTGATTTATTCCTTGACCATCCTTTCTCCTGCTCCCTTAGATGCTTGATGTGGGTGGACATCGCCTATAGATCCACATTGTGTTGCTTGGTCTACTTGTTTGTCTCCTCCTCTGTCTTAGGTGAAGGCGACCTCGTGCCTTTGTCAGAGCCTCACTCAATCCCACCTGTCTGCTTCACTATCTATTGCACGACATCATGCTCCGCTTGACCTTGTCAGCGATCTCCTTCTTTCTCTTTTCAGCTAACTGAGTCATGTTTATCTTGTTCTCCTCCTTCTTCCTCTCCGTGGTAGAATTTCTCCCTCCCACCGCCAAGTCTGTTGTAGCACGCCACTCTGTCGGCCATTGGTCAAGTACTGAATTAATGGCATCATCCATTGCGAGATAAGGAAAGTTGTACCATTTCTACGCAAGGTCCTTCTGTGCCCCGATGGACACATGGTGAAAGTCTACTTTAAATTCTGCATAGTCCTATAGGTTGGCGTACACTGTAGGTGACAACCGTGGTTTGCAATTTATGGCCATGCAAATGCTCATCTCCATTAAGATCCAAATGATCTTGCTATCCTTGACACGCTGCGCATCCTTGGTCGCCCACAACGAAGCATACTTCGCTGCTTCTGGTAGGTCTGGCACGATTGAAGGGAATTAACTGTCCTCTGGCAGATCCCATGCTACCAGTATAATTGACAGCAAGAGCCACACGTAGTGGAATGTCTTGTTGATCTCCTACACTTTGCGGCAGTTTGCTAGGAACTCTTCGCAAAGGTAGTTCGATCAGTTGAACTGGACTCCCTCAATGCACTAAGCTACTAGCACAACGACAAGCGCTGGCACCTCATTGACGCCACACTTCCTGCATTGATACCTTTACAACAAGGTCAGAGATGCTAGATATGGCATATCTGCAAGGATTCTTCACCATTTTAAACCTTTCTTTCATGGATTCTGCGAGGGCCTACTCACCACCCTTTTCGCCAAAAATCATGGTTGGATTCTCTCTTGTGTAAGGAAATTGCGTGATCCTGTGAATCAATTTATCGGTGATGGGTATTGCCTCCTCCATACACAGACACCCACCATGCACCAAGCATAGTAGATGCTTGATGACCAATACTCTAACCGGGGTGTGGTTGTAATGCGGAACACAAAGAAGGTTGAGTAACCTTGCCTTGTCTACTCCTTTGAGCCACCTTTGCGGCTCCAATATGGTAATTCTAGTGTTTGTGTCAATGATGCAGTGCATTTGCTGCTCAGTCACCAGGTGTGGTAAGTTCTCGTGATCCGCCAGGTCCCAATCCTCAAGCTTTAGCAGCGGCACCCATGCCAAGCGTGATCCTTCAAGAAAAATCTCATCCGGTAGTAGAGGAGTTTGGAAGGGGGTCTTTCTCTCATCGATGTCTTTCAACACCTTAGTCTTGCCCTTGTGTGGAGGGACATACTCAAGTAGCCGAGTGATAGGGTCAGCACCCTGGGCTTCAACCTCCTCCACTTCTACTCCCACATCCTCATCATCCATGGGGATGTCTTTGATTTCTTCTTCTTCCAGCTCTTGACTTATGGCTTTACCCTTCTTTTGTGTAGTAGGCTTCAGTGGGTTTCTTATTGGCGATGTGCGCATCGGTATTGTAGGCTGCTTTCCATTTTTATCCCTTGTGGTCTCCTTGGTTGGGGTGGGATTTGGTCTCGAAGTTCTCAGCAATTTATGGACTTTGGCTAATACCTTAGCCACCTCTAGAGCAACTACTTCTACCTCCATTTCAATTTCTGGCATTGACTCCTCTAGTTCGGTATATATAGGTTCTGTGGGTGCTGACATAACGCTTTCCAACAGTGCTCATAACATCTCTACTAAGTTTGCAAATGCTGGAGTCATTTTCAAAGCCTCGAAGAATTCTCAGTTCATGTGTGCTTGAGAGCTCAATAACTCAATTCTCAAAATGCCAAGTGTTTTTTGCTGTGCAGCCGCTTCTAATTTATAGGGCATTTTGAATTCAAATCCAACCATTCCCCCCAAATTTGGTTCATTAATGTCGGATTGGTAGCAAATTTTCAAGGATCTGAGCCATAAATTTTATCTTAAACACCGGCTGCCCACCCCATTTGGCCACATTTCTACCATCAAATCATGAACAGTGACTTTAACAGTCACTTTTCGGCCGACCTGCGCGATTTCCCATCGGTTGCGCGATTTCCCATTGCTTCGCACAATCCTCCAATCATGCAGCTCCCCAACCGGGTTAGTGTAGTTTATAGTCACGCACCTCCTTTCAGCTGCCTGGAGTGCTAAGACTGTGCTACTGTCATCTAGTCACATGGTCGGGCTGCCAATGTATGACTTCAAGTGACTGCCATTCACCTTTTCTGGGAAGGGTTCTCGATTCAATTTGACCAAATGAACTAATGCTCCATCGGTAATCTTCTTAATGACATAAGGACCTAACCAATGTATCCTGAACTTCCTTGGAAATTTATCAAAATTGTTGTCATATAACAAAACCAGGTCATTTACCGTAAAGGTGCATAGCTTAATGTGCTAATCATGCCACAAATCTAGCCAGGCATATCTCTTCCTCAAGTTCAACTAGTTGTGAAAGCCTTTTTTCCAGGTCTTTGGGAGACATCATACCCATGAGTGTCACTATGCGCAGACTAGGCACAATGTATTCCATGGGCATTACTACTTCAACACCATAGACAAGCCGAAAGGGTGTTGGTCTAGTCAACTTCTTGCATGTCATCCGATAGGCCCATAGTATTATGGATATGCATAGTTCCCAATCACTTTGCTAAGAGTTTAAAACCTTGGTTAGAAAATTCTCTATCACTTTATTGAATGCTTCCACCATCCCGTTAGTCTACAGGTGCTAAGGCATGCTCTTCTGGTGATATACCTAAAATTCCTTCGTTAACGCGTTGATCATCTCATTCAGAAAGTGCATACTGCGATCACTCATCAAAATATTTGGACAACTGAATTGCATCAGTACATACTCAAAGAGGAACTTCACATTAGTCACTCCTATACAATCCTTTACAGGCTATGCCTCTGCCCATCGAGTCAATTACTCTGTCGGAGTGATAATGTACCTCGCCCCTGTCTTTCCTTGGGGCTGAATAGGTCCCACAAAATCTATCGCCCACTTCTTAAAGGGTTGCAATGTCATCTATGGATTCAGAGGCGTCTTATCCCTAAGTGATGGCTTGCCAGTCCGTTGACACACATCACACGCTTTACAGTGAGCTTTCAAATCCTGATTGAGGGTTGGCCATCACAGCCCTGCACGTAGAATCTTCTATGCAGTCACTCTCCCTGCATAATTTCCTTCCATGACGCCCCCATGAGTGTCTGCGAGGATACTACTTCTTTGAAACTCGGGTACATATCATTGCAATATCTCATTAGACCCCATTTTGTACATATGCCCAACAATGACTGAAAATTATGTTACGTGCACCACTAACCCCTTATTCTACTAGATGGTGTATCCTTCTGGGGCAATTCTTGTTATTAGGAAGTGTATGGTATCCTCAAAATGACCATCCACGATGCGCATGGTAAATAGTTGCGCGTCAAGAAATCCTTCCTCCAAATTAGTGGGCTTTTCCCTTGTTTCAATGCGTGACAGATGGGTTGGTCCCACGTTCAGTCGTCTATGCTTCACAATAACTTCAAAATCATATTCCTAGAACAATAACAACCATCTGCAGATTCTCCCCCCCAACACATCCTTATTGACAAGGTACTTTAGCATGGAGTGATCCGTATACATCTTAAAATGGCCTCCTAGCAAGTAATGTCTAAACTTCTGGAGCGCATATACCATAGCTAACCCTTCACACTCGCTAGTGGAATGGCTCTTCTCCACTTTGTATAATCTTCTGCTTACGAATGCTATAGGATGGTCTAAGTCTCCTCTGCTAGCCTGTGTTAGTACTGCTCCCAGCACTATACATGATGCATCGAAATGTACATGGAACTCCTTCTTCCAATCTGGGAAGACTAAAATCGGCATTGTGACCATCTTTTCTTTCAATACATCCAAGCTCTTATTACAATCCTCATTCCAATAGAATGTGACATCCTTCTTCAACAACTTCTCCATAGGTGCAGTGATCTAGGCATAGCCTTTGATAAACTTTTTGTAATATTATGTATGTCCTAGGGTAGCGCACAACTATTTCATGCTCCTCGGTGCTTCCAAGTTTAGTATCACTGCAATCTTCATGGGATCTACCATCAGTCCCTGTATGCAAACCACATGACCCAACAGGTTCCTTAAAGGAACACAAAAGATGCACTTCTTTGGATTGAGCATGATTTGGTGTCTTTGAGAAGTATCTAACATTAGGCATAAACTTGCGACATGGCATTTCACTAGCCCAAACATAGTCCAGTATTCAAAGTATACTTCCAGGAACTTATGAATAAATTCCTTGAACACAGCAACCACTAGGCGTGAGAAAGTCATAGGTGCATTCTTCAATCCAAACAACATTATAATGTATTGAAAACAGCCCCACTTAGTCGTGAAGGTTGTCTTGCTCCTATCCTCCAATGTGATTTTGATTTAATGGTACCCAAACAACCCATTAGTGAAGGAATATGTTTCCTGGCCACCTACAGTTTCCAACACTTCGTCAATGAACGGCGTAAGGAAAGGATCATGTACGCATGTGTCATTCAACTTTCTGAGATCCACACATCCTTATTTCATCCTTCTGCTTCTTCTAATGTACCACCATTACCCCGTCAGATTCTTCCATAGGCTCAATGATGCCTACTGCGAGCATCTTGTCTAGCTCTAAGAGGACCTTCAACTTATACTTCAGATTAAGATGGTAAGGTCTTTGCTTAACCAACTTCACCTCGGGCTTCACCGTGATCTTCATAACACCTAGGTCCCCGATTATCCCTTTTAGATCCATAAACTTGGTAGGGAATAAATCTTGGTATTCGGAGAGCTCAGTGACCTTATCCACCATCGCATCATGGCAGTAATCTCCAATCTTCACGAATTTGGGCTCCACCTTCGTACCAATGTTTACTTGTTTCTTTTTCAGCGGCGTAGTTGTATCAAGGTTCTCAATATGTGGTCCTTCAACCTTGCAGTGTCCTTGAGTTTCAGGGATGTTAATCTTTCACGGATCCTCATCCTCTTCTTCAGCGGTTACATTTTAGCATTCCAGTGCATGACTCAACTGAGTAGCCCAATTTGGATGAATCATGTCCAAAGGATCATGCAGTATCCTAAAGGTTGCTACTTTCACCTCTTGTAGTGCCTCACCAATACAGTCAAACCATCTTCAAAGCTGAATGTCATTATGAATCCTTCGCGCAGAATATCCCATTCATGTGTACCATGGTAGAGCTTTGTTTCTATGGACCAATTCACTGGGACGACATCCAGGGTGTGGCAAAACAAGTTCACCCATTCAGGTTGGGGCATCTCCATAAGCTTGAGCCCATTTGGCCAAGTGTGCGTATGAGTCATCCTGCCCATCATATTTGTCTATTATTCGTACCTCCAGCTTCCCAATGTATGTTCTCATCATCCTTCTACATTTGCAGAAATCATCAGAGCTTCCCTTGTGCATACCCCACCATCTTGCGGGTGTAGTGCGCAATGCCCGATCCAATGCCTAGAAGCGTTGCTTTTCTGGTACCTCCCTCTCAAATGCATCCAAAAAGATATCTACATCATTCAGGCCATCAGAAGTGGACAGATTTCTTACCTCTGAGGACACATAGCACATCGACTGGGTTATCATGTTACATCTTAGGGTGGTTACTTCATGTAACCGATTTTACTGGTGCTCTAATTCTTCATCAGAGTTTGAGGTGCAGGAACTCTTGTGATCCCATGTAATTCATCCATCTACCATTGGATTCACCCAATCTTGATCTCACGCTGTTATCTTATAGATACTTTCCAAATTGTCATCACTCTCATACTCGCGGACTGGTTTAGTATGGCGTGATCCTTCAGTAGGATCTAGGGGTACTATTACGTGGAGCGATTTCTTCTCAAATATCAACTTTTGCTTCTTTAGGTTGATTACACCATTCATATCAGTAGCCCAGTCAATGCCAAGGAGCGCAGGATAGGGGTTTCTATCATCCATAATTTCTATTACTTGAAAGTCATCCAGCAAGCTCGCACCTTCAATTTCTATAGTCACCCCTTGTAGCCACCCCATCGGGATGATCTTCTGCTGATTCACCATCCTCAGCTGAATTGAATACCACTGCAACATGGGTCTCCCCATCTGTTCCCATGTCTACTTCGATAGGATGTTCACATTTGACCCCAGGTCCAAAATAACCTGATCCATTTCATACTCTCCTATCTATGCGGATAGCCTCATCTCTCATCCTTGTTTTACGCTTACCAATATTTCATACTACGTGCAACTCACTCGGAGTGTTTCCAGCGCATATGTTTATGAGCTCTTGTAACCCCTTCACAGCCTTGCTATTGCACAATAACTTCATAAAGGTCTCTAGGAAGGTTCTAAGCATAGAAGGATCCATCTCCTGATCAGGCTTATCCTTGCTCCCTGAGGTGGTGGCCTCAATGAATCTCTTCTTCTTTTCCATGAATGTTTCATGTGTGCGCTCGACATTGAATTCAACCTCCTTCACTAGAGCTTTGCGAACCCATGTACTATCTTTGGGTTGTTTTCCCTTGTCATCTCCTCTTGTGATTCCACTTCATAGAACTATATTCATGTTCGGATCCTCTTCACGCAGCCCAGACCTCATCCTCTATAGGTTTTGAGTCAGTTGGGGTGGTAGCACCCCTTTCTCACGTATCCTTCCTATCAACGTAGGACAGTCTTCCATCTCATGATCAAACAAAGTGCAATATTTGCATGATGGACGTTTTGGGTTAGTGCAATCACGAGCATAATGTCCTAGTCCTCCACAGTTAAGCAAATCAGCTGCCCCTAACCTCTGCCAGGTTCTCCTCTGCCTCGACCTTGTCCGCGTGCCTAAAAGCCTGTTCATGCCATCCCCATGCTATGGTTAGGGGGTTGCATTTTTTCGTGGACCCTATGGGTAGGTGTTCTATCCATCATCAATTTGTAGCTTCTGCAGTTGAACTCATCATGCTCTACCAACTTACAAAAGTTCCAGAACAATTATTGCGGTGTCTATACAAACTTCTGCAACAAATGACATTTATTTGTGGCTTGATTTCCTGCTACCTGACATATAGTGAACCACAATGTGGGCCCCATGCTTGGTCCTTCCTGAGCTTTCAGCCTCAAAAGCATTGGTCCTCCTCCTGCAATATAGTTCACAAAGACCGGGCAATTGTATTTGTCATGACCCTGACCCTTGCACTTCAGGCACCATACCTCTTCGCGCACTTCTAGTCAAACTATTCTGTCTCGCTTCAAACTTTTCATCTCAAGGAAAAGATTTTTCAACTATGCATGGATTTGCTAAAACCCCAGATTTGGATCTTGCATCAGTGTTTCATGTAGTCTCATGGAAATCTCCAAGGCCTCTCCATGAGTCATTATCTTCTATTGTGACAGCGTAACCCTTAGGTGTGATAGGAGTGAAGCCACAAACCATTCGTGATGTTGTCAATCTGTTAAGCTCATGTTGGCTTCGTGGATTTTACACTTCAACCTCTAATCTGATTCCCAAGTTGTCTCGCCTGATTACATCGTGATTTCCTTGAACCCCACAATCGACTATGCTTCAGATTTAGGCCTATTGAATTCTTTATTCAGTGTGGTCTGGATGTATGCCACTCCAGCATTCAGGTTATCATTAGAATACTTGATGTACCAGGTTAGCGCGCGGTCATGCAGTGCACTAACCAGTGTTTCTTTCTTCATGTGATCACCTCTAATGCCCTGAGATTCCCATACAACTTTCACTACGAACCAGAACTAGTCTGGGTCCTCATTTCCCAAGCCTTTGAACAAAGGAAACTTCACTGAATTTGCCATATTGAACTGCGGTGGAGGTGGAGGTGGTACGGGTGAAGTCAGAGGTGATGGTGGTGAAGTTGGAGGTGGTGTGGGTGGAGGTGGAAATCGCAGGAATCCCTGTCTTATTAACTGAATAGCACTTCGCAGAGAAGCCTTCGCTACTCCTTCTTCATCACCTCATGGAGGTGAAATTAATGGACTATATTTAGGACCCTTTCTCCCTTTGTTCCTATAAAATTTTTCGGTTTGCGTAGCCCCGAACATCAAGGTAGCTACATAATCCACTTTTTGCACAATAAAATTTTAATCCAGGTATTCAAATATTTCAAGTACTTACCTCTCGGTCCTTTGAAAAATGTCACTCTGCCTCATTGTAGCTGACTAAGATGTTGACTATGAATTCAATTACAAATCCTCCTATGACGCAATCAAGCCAATAATCTACAGCACAGACAATCTTGTCCTCAAAGGCTTCCAACGTCTGTACTAACTCTAGAGTCCAAACAATAGGAACGTCAAGTTTCCACCTTCCTTAGCTATCAGCTAGCTTCACGATCTACTCGTATAGCTCAATCGGAAAGGATAAGAAAAAGATATCATGGATCTCTGTACATAGGTACCTATCTAGCCACTATTCCTTTGTCAATCACAGACTTTTGTTTTCCTGCACCACAAATTCGTGGATCTTCCTATCAAACCAGCCCCCAATCTCTTTCTTAGTTGGATTCTAGTGATACAACATCACACATCTCTTATGCAGATTTTGGTCCCAGCAACAAAACCATTTGTTGGCTTGTTGGGGACTGGCCTAGGTTCAGCATTATTTAGCCAAACAAATCCCTACATTGCTGGCCCTTTCGGCATCAGCCCGTGGAGCACGGACCGAAGTATCACCTGAAGTAGTATGGGAGGATATTGGAACCAAGTTTCTGCACCCTGAGATGGTTGTGATGTTGGTTAATTCCTTTTATTATTTCCTCCACGCAGGTCACTTAGTTCTAGGGCTTGTCGGGCTAGCCCTTTATTCCGGCCTTTACTACCTCCATGAAAAGGGATGATCGACTATCACGCAGCCCTAACCTATGGCTCAGGTACTTTCACGTTGTTAAGGGAGCATATCGCATACATTCCCTAGTTATCTTAAGGATCTTACTTATCTTATTAAAAAATCATAGTTAGCACTGCGTAAACAGATTTTCTTACTTACGTTCACTTAACGAATGTAATTACATACAGTCGTGCATAATATAAGCATTATAAATGAAATTCATACATAACCTGTCAAGATGCATTAATTGCAAAATACTTCTCTTTATTGAAATCTTCAAGTGATTATAGACTCTATTCGCCCCGTGTACACAGCTGCAGGGGTCCACGGACTCAACTACGGACTTCCACCCTAGGCCCCTACGCACTCAATTACAGAGCCTCTACCTACGCTACAACCCCAAACTTAGACTCCTTCCTTCAAAGCTATGACTCCCTAAGACTTATCTGAACTACCTAGACCTTACTTACTTAACTCTTTTTATACAATCCCATGGTCCGCGGACCATGGGTAGATCTTTTACATCCAACTTTACTTTACAAAAATAAGGGTGGAGAACGCTTTATGACTCATGACGCCTTAGGTTTTTGTGACCACAAACTTCAATGGCTTTACAAGTTTATTAAAAAATTCAAACCAAAACATGGGCTTTTAGCTCCAAAACTGTCCTTGGGTCATCCCATTCCCAACATAATGACATGGAAGTATTAGTCAGAGTGGAGGATATCATCTCACCAATTTGTTTGTGCATCTCCATTTTATCAATGGGATGTATGTCCTTTGTACTGAACTCAAAGGTGGTGCTCTTGTAGTCAGCTGCTGATTTGGGTTGTGAAGTCTGGGCCTCAATAAAGGCCATTTACATTCTACCATGCTCAGTATCAAACATTGATAGAAGTCTACTTTGTGAGCATGAAGTCTGCTTCCAGAATTGGTTGTAAGTGTTGTTCTTCAGTATTTCATTACTGAGATTTATTTCTCTGTCCCTATCAAACACTCTCTTCTATTTTTCTATCTAGACAGTGTGTGATTCTAACTCATTCTCCTTATGATGCCATGAAGATGAAGGTTCTGAAGGAGATGTAGCAAACTTGGTGGTTGCTGGTGGTGAATCTGTGATGATGATAGCTGTCTGTTCTTCAATCTCTTTGTCTACTTCTGGTTTGTGAGTCACCTTGGGTTTATCTCTATAACTAATTCTAAATTATTTCGATTCACTCTTGGTTGTAGATGATGACCCTTCCTTCATTTGCCTTTTGCTAGATTTTTCCTAAGGAACAAAAGTCTGCAAACTAGAAGTGGACATAATCTGCTCTTCAACTTCCTGCAGGGTATTTTTTGCCCATTCCAATTGATTGGCATATTGTTCTATGTCTGGCCTAGAATTATGAATGTAGGGAGTGTTCTTATTGTCCACTCCGAGTTTTGAAATGATGCCATAGGGGTCATAGGACCATGTGAAACTCAAGATGAACTTCATTTCCTTTAGTATCTTATCTGCCTCCTCACCTATTGTTCCTGCGTTGCACATGTTGGGCGCTAATAGGTGTCTTTTAAAACTCATAATTGCCTCACATTAATTATCAACCTGGGTAAGTCTTTTTGTTTCAAGAGTGTACACAATATGTGCAAGCTATAAATCTAGAGAGTAATGCTTTTTAAGTTGAACTATAAAAATTGATACAAGAGTAAACAGATGCATTTATAAAACCCAGGCTACATCTGTTAGCGGAAATATTACATCCAAGCATCAAGACTTAATCTTCAACTGAAATCATAATCAAATCTAAAGCAAGCAATTCAATTGAAAATGGCATCAATGGAGAGCATAATAGCATTAACTAATCTCTTTCAGTTGATTCTATATGAGTCACACTCTATCTCAATTAAGCAATTCGAATGGAAATGATGTCAACCGAGAGTTTAGTGGTATTAACCAATCTCTTTTAGCCGATTCTATGTTAACCACACTCTTATCGTAATAAACCAAAAATCAATGTCTTAACTGATAATTAATTCAACCTGCAGTGAGCACAAATGAAATCAAATGGAAAAGTTGTGAAGTACATGAGATAAGAATAAAGGAATGTAAACTAACTGCAATGTAAACTCACAGGAAATCAGAAGATATCAAACAGGGTAAACTTAGCAGAAATGGAAAAACATCAAACCAATTAGACTCACGTGAATTAGAAAGATATAACACAGAGGATAGCAATTTGATCCACCAGAGGCCAGGCCCTAGCCACCAGCGAATACTGCTGAGCTACTTCAGAGAATGCAAATGATCAACAACGTAGATTATCTATTAACCATTGAATTCAATCCTCATTACAATACAGTTGTCCTTCAGAATAACATTCTGTATATTGAAATTACAATTGAGGTCCCAAGCAAAAATCTAAATCTCTCCATTATCCCCTCTCCTCCTATCCTATCCTATCCTATCTCTAATAATCGATAATAATCTATATCCCTCTTTGATATTTGTTCTCATTTAAATACACAGAGAGAAACGAGAAGTTACAACTGAGATGATCACAATATGATTCCCATTAGAAAATTGGATTGTTAACAACAAATTGATCAGCAAGATCATATCTAAAATATCTCTCCATCAACATTCAATAGGAACAAGTCGAATTTGGTATTGTAGCTGAGATAATTTGGAAAACGACTATTGAAGAGGTAAATCCCCTCTACGGACAGAGGCGATCCCTACTAGCCCAGACCGGGTCTAGAAACAATCATCAAACTCTATAGCACAAGTTCCTAATTGCAAATTAATAGACCAATGATGAAGGCCTACCTAGATTCCAACGCTATTGTTTGTAGGAGAGGTGGTGCTCTCGTTCCTCTACTCCAGCAGATCACAATCCTCACAATCTCCATGAATGGACACCTACACATACAAGAAACGACACAAACACAAGCATAAAATCCATCATATGCAACTATATGTCAGTCAGAAAGGACATAACTCATCATCATCACAAATAATAACAAGAGTGGAACCATAACCAATAGTTGTTCATTAATAATTAATTAAAGGGGAATACAACCAATGTTCTGACGCTGGATTCTCCTTTGGCGGGTAGTCAGCAGCACATGTCTTGCAAAGCCTGTTGGGAACAAGGACAAGCCTCTCTCTTTGGTGCTTGGACAATAATCTCCTTGCTTGGATTTGTCCTTATGGGAATCAGGAAGGCTCTTGCAGCATGAAGCTCTTGGAAATTTGGCAATTCTAAATCTCTAGAACTAGCTTGTAAAGGAAAATGGGCAAGCTTTTATAGATGGAGGAAGGGGAGCTGGGATCATAACCAATAATCATGGGATTGGCCATATCATCAAGGAAGCTTCCATGAGAGGTGGCAAACCACTTCCTCTCTATGGAAATCCATAGCCAAACCACCCAACTCAAGATAGATAGCAGTCCAGGAATTTGTTAGGACGAAACTTCCGCCGTTTATTTGTTAAAAAACACCTTTGATTATGGTTGGCACGGGTGCAACTCTATGACAGAGCGTCAATTGCCGCGCCCTCTTTGGAGGATTTGCCCCCTTGGCGCGAGGGCTGCACTATGGAACCACGCCAATAGAAAAAGAGCTATTTTTGGGGTTTTTTAGCAGGAGATGTCTTCAGGGCCAACAAAGCCCATGTTTAGGGGAATGCAATGCAAGTGTTTGTAGGCCATTTCACTTCTCATAGGTCCCGGAATGAGTCCTCCAAGATGTGGGAGAGGGGTAGCAGGGATGGTGACAAATTGCTATGTAACAGATGCCCCCTAAAGCATGAGGCCCGAGAGAGAGGGGTGAAATGCTTTATGAGAACATGTCCAACTGAAAACACTGCCACCGGAAAACCTTTGTGGAGAAGTACAACTGATATCTCAAGTACATGATATATGTGGTATGGGCGCAACCATCCATAGCAAAGTACACAATAATTTAGATCCAAGGTATGGGCATAGCCATCCAGTGAGGATCGATAAATAGACTCAGGCATGGTCACAGCCATCCAGTGAATGAGTCATGTAATAATCATAATAATACACAAAATCGCAGCCTGGATCCCAACAGACAAACTCTAGGGTCTTGTGCTTCATCCCAATCCGAACAAAGTACAAGTTCAAGCATGCGAATATAGGAGCCGAAGTCGAACATGCAGGAACATCGTCTGATTACCAGCCAATGGTGAAAGTTGTTAACATATGCGAGAGGTGCCACCAATAATGACAATGGCCCTCAAGGTACTAGAGGTACAATCTACGGTGTGTGAATCAGTGAGCCAGCATCGAACACCCATAGAATCATCCGATGAGAGGCCAATGATGAAAACCTCACGTCGAATGCAAAGAACCTGCCATTGAGGCATGCAGGCTCTAAGGCACCAGAAAGGAGTCTCTAGATCAGCTTCCTGGATAATGAGCTGAAGTCGATCGAAAGTAACCATGATCGAAGGTGGGCCATAGTGTTTCCCACATCATCGACACGAGACAGAGGAAGATAATGTTTTTGTGAATCAAGATTATATGAGTTATCAGAGGGAGGTTGATATTTCACAGAGGTTAACTTCTCTTGAACATATCGGTGGCATGATAGTGGACTTGGCAGTATTTGACATCAATCGATCAGAGGTCATGGTGACAAGGCAAAGAGCAGATGAGAGGTCAAACAGGATCACCCAAACCCACGGAGGTAAGTGAAAAACGAGATGAGATGTCCCCGCCTAGACACGAATGCAGACAAATGCCATGTTCAAGAGCGACATACTTCCGACATGACAATGATTCTGGTTCCATTTTCCCCACCATTTCTGGTGAGTACCCGAATTATTTTTATTAACAAGCTTGACAGGGATAGCATATGCTTGTAAAATGTCATTTAGACAAAATCCAATGTCATCAAGTTGTAACGAGCCTGACAAAGGAAGAACTCGACGTCTTTTCATGTTTAGAGAGTTTAAAAAGACAGCAGAAAAGTAAACTCTAGGGGTGTCCTTTTTCGTAAAGTTGTGTCTCTCGAGACTAAAAAAGTATAAAACAATGCTCGAAAGAACTGCCCGACCATTACGATCGAGGAGTACTTTTCATGATTAGTGACTTCGACCTGAAAAAGTAAAAAAGCGACTAAAATCACGTCGTTTCATAACCGTTAACGAGCCTGAAATGACAAGGGCCTGACGATCTTTTCATCTTTACATGGTCAGAAAAGAGCTTAAAGGTGACCACCTCTTATTTACGTTTAACGATTCAAGAGGAATAACTCGACAATCTTTTCATCTTTAAACAATCAAAAAAGACCTGAAAGTAGACCTCCATTTTTATTCTCTTTAACGAGTCAAAAAGGGAAAAAATACTCGGCAATCTTTTCATATTTTATGAGTTAGAAAAGAGCTTAAAGGTGACTCATCCTAGAGGAATGAATGGTATAAAGGGTAGCAACTGGTTCCGGCAATG
>APFE030694123.1:146118-195210 GCA_000404065.3 Pinus taeda
AATCGACTTGTATTTTACGAGATCTTAATCAAAAGACTCGATTTGGAAAGGGAGTTGTTTCATTTTTTAATGAGGTTGACATAGTAAAATAACTATCCTCATAACCCTTGTTTCATGTTTTAACGAGCTTGACACAAGATCAAGAACTATGCTTGACCAGACCTAGTTTCATTTTTTAAGGAGCTTGACATAGGAAAGTGAACTATGCTCTGACTGAACTTCATCATAAAGAACAGGAAGTCATTGCTTCCAAGAGTGCCGCCCCTGGTGGAAGGAAAACATCTTGGAAGTTAGGACCCAATGCCCTAAGGACACTATGCACGACGAGAGCATCACTAGATGCAGGCACGGGATAAGTAGCCACGTAGTTGACCTGCGGTGGGGCAGATATAACCGGTGGATAAAAACTAGGAGGGGATGGCAACTACGCAAGAGGCACCGGGGGACTAAAGAATGATAATTGATCTATAGTCACGATCCTTCCGTCGTGTGGAAAGCAAAAGACACGGAAAAGTGAAGAGACAAGGGCCCCCATGGCATAAACATAGTCACGACCAAGGAGAAGACTGAAATCTAAAGCACCTTAGGTAACCAGTACATCTATATAGACGGTTTTGCCTCCCAAAGTAATAGGGAACTTTGGAAGGATCCCTAATGGTTGATTGGTTCCTCCGTTAAACGCTAACAGATTCTGTGTGACCAGCACAAGCTGTGGGGAGCCCAAAGCTTTCCAAGTAGTGGAAGGCATAAGACTGACAGATGCACCCTCATCCAAGATAGTGCCAGGTACTGCCTTACCATAGGCATGTACTGTAATCTAGAAAGGCACATGGGATAGAAGGCGGAAGGCGGTCAAATGACTCTAGTTGAAGGAAACAACTGAACTACTTGGTGGGGGAATCGTATGATTGCCCCCCTGCTCTATAGGAACCGAAGAAGGACTCTCAGGATCAACTGGGATAGGAGGGTCATTTTCGGACTCAGGAGTATCTGACAAGATGAGAAGAATGTGAGCATGACGGTCTTCTGAAACAGAGTGATCAACAGGTGGTGAACCCAAGTTGACACTCTCTCCGACCAATGCTTGGTCCTGAACAGGCTTAGCACAACCAGGTTCGGAAAAAGGAGGATGGATAAGAGAAGGATCTAAATCAGTCTCTTTGTCGATAGGGAGAGGATGTGAAGAGAGCCTTTGATAGCCAATGGGGAGTTGGGGTGAAGAAGCTGTAAGACTTTCCAAAATAGCGGAAGCTTTATCCATGAGCGGACAAAGGTGAAGGAGATGGTTGCCTTCACATAGCCTACAGGGGAATCGAATCTTCCCTTTCTTCTTACCATTTCCAGTTGATAGGGTAGCATCGCCATGAGCTTCAGAGGACGATGAGGGGCAGGCCAGATCATGAGAACATACTTCTAAGATCCTAGGAATGCGAGGACAATCATGAAGAAGATGGTCATCCTTGCACAATTTACAAGGAAACTTAACCTTCCGCGGAAGAGCAGAGGGTGTTCCAACCTGGGATGTACTTAGGGCAGTAGCTGCACTTTTAACCTCTCGCTTATGAGAATTCTTCTTCTTCGTCTTCTTCTTCTTCTTCTTAGCCACCTGGTTACTTGAATCCAGACTTTCACCAGGTGAAGTAGAAGTTAAGGACGTAGAAACAGGCGAAGAAGGGGAGAGGTCCACGTTGGAATCAACATGATGTCGTTTGGGTGGAGGAACTGATTGACCAGTAGTTGAGACATTAGAGACCACAGAGATTGAGAGCAACCAAATAGGAAACCCAACAGTTAACCTAGGAAGGGACAATTTTGCCATATAAGGAGCACCAATATTCCCAAAAGGAGGAAAATAACCAGGATTCCTGTCAGAGGGGATTCCTGGGTTGGTGGACTCTGGAAAAGTTGCCATCAAAACTAAAAATCGCACACGGGGTTGAAAAAGAGTCAAGACACACAATCAAATGGCCAACAAGCAGAATCTAACAGGGTGTGTGATCGCGGGTGATTTTAGCACATTGAAATTAAGAAACTTCACTATTTCATGTTTAAGAGTCAAGAAACAGATAAAAGGTGACTCTATCACTTTCAGATTTGAAACAAGCGTGAAAGGACAAGCGCTTGGTGATCCTTTCAAATTTAGGGAGTCATAAAGGATAAAATGACTGCTCAGGGATACTAGGCAAAGAGGGTATACCAAATAACAGTGAATTGCAATATACACCTTGGTTTTAGAAATGAAAGAGAAATCAACCATGTACTTTCCGTACGTGCAGGAAATCTCCCCAAATGTTGTGTTCGGTGTATCATGGGTATAGGGCGGCAGAATCGACTTCCTATGGATAAAGGATGATAACCTAGTGGGGTCTCCCCATATACTCGATGGTACGTGGGAGAACAATTCCGTACTAGACCACTATTGAGTCACAGAAGGAGGAATCACCCAACCTTGAGTGGAAACAAAAGTGACTAGGTTTAACAACGTCGGAGCATGTCTCTAGCCTAGACCTCCAAACGGCGTGCGTTATGTTCCAATGTGTTGTTAGATTCATTCAGTTCATTTTAAAGTTGATCTTGGATTATGTTTTAATTTTCAGGCCTTACCGTATGTAATGTCTCAAAATTTCCTAAATGCAAGCTATATGCCACAGTATATCATTTTATTCGATGAATGCTAGCTATAAGAGAGTTGAGAGCTTTCACACAAACAAAATGATCATAAAACAACCAACGATATCTCTAATGCAGCTAATGGAAATCAAAAAACTTTTCTTCAAAGTCACTAATCACTAATAACAATGAAAAGCTCTAATTCGCATTAACTAATGAAAAGAAAAAGATAATTTTTTTTTAATGTTAAGGGCAAGATGCACTAAACAAATTTTGAGAAATGATAATAAGAGAGAAAAAACAAGCAAATTTCACTCAATACAAGCACAATCAGATCCCTACATTGACAAAGCAGTCCTTCAAAACCGAGAAAAATCCCAAAGACACAAATGAGCCGTGTAATCTAGGCCCAAAGCAAAACAAAGTGGAATTCATGTGAAAAAGGGGTAAGTCACTCAAATAACGCAATAAAATGGTTAAAAACCACTAAACGAGTGTAGGGCAGCAATCAGAAAGTCGACTGGACTAATAAAAGACCAAAAACTCCTAAGGATGGCTTGACACACAAAGCCACTAGATGCCCTAGGGCTAAAACGTGGAATCGATAGAAAATGGCAAACAACCAAAGGATGAAGGTTAAGACCAGTCAAATAGGATTCCAACACACTCAAGCAGTCGAGAAAATGTATCCAAAAACAAAGACCAAGCTCAAAAGGCTTAAAATCAAGCAAACTTTAGTAATTCCCAGGCCTGTCGCGACTGTCAGGCTGAAACTAGCACCTTTTAAGGATTGGCGCGAGTGATATATTGACAACTAGCACCAATTGGTGCGACTGTTATGCAAAAAAGCACGCCAGTCAAGTTTGCTGTGCCAAAATGGAAAATAAGCAATCCAAAACCAGGCCAACAGTAACCAGGTAAACCAAGAAGCAAAAACAGCAAAAGAACCCAGCCCAAAAGGCCAACCAAGCAAGCAAAAAATCAAGAAACAACCAAAAAGGAAAGACAAGCTCCCCAACAGAGTCACCAAATTGTTGAAGAGGTAAATCCCCTCTGTGGACAGAGGCGATCCCTACTAGCCCAGACTGGGTCTAGCAACAATCATCAAACATTATAGTGCAAGTTCCTAATTGCAAATTAATAGACCAACGATGAAGGCCTACCTGGATTCCAACACTATTGTTTGTAGGAGAGGTGGTGCTCTCGTTCCTCTACTCCGACAGATCACAATCCTCACGATCTCCGTGAATGGACACCTTCACATACAAGAAACGACACAAACACAAGCATAAAATCTAGCATATGCAACTATAGGTTAGTCAGAAAGGACATAACTCATCATCATCACAAATAATAACAAGAGTGGAACCATAACCAATAGTTGTTCATTAATAATTAATCAAAGGGGAATACAACCAATGTTCTGACGCTTGATTCTCCTTTGGCGAGTAGTCAACAACACATGACTCACAAAGCCTGTCGGGAATAAAGACAAGCCTCTCTCTTTGGTTCTTGGACAATAATCTCCTTGCTTGGATTTGGCCTTATGGGAATCAAGAAGGCTCTTGCAGCATGAAGCTCTTGGAAGTTTGGCAATTCTGAATCTCTGGAACTAGCTTGCAAAGGAAAATGGGCAAGCTTTTATAGATGGAGGAAGGGGAGTTGGGATCATAACCAATAATCATGGGATTGGCCATATCATCAAGGAAGCTTCCATGAGAGGTGGCAAACCACTTCCTCTCTATGGAAATCCGTAGCCAAACCACCCAACTCAAGATAGATAGCAGTCCAGGAATTTGTTAGGATGAAACTTACGCCATTTATTTGTTAAAACACACCTCTAATTATGGTTGGCGCGGGTGTGACTCTATGACAGAGCGCCAATTGGCACGCCCTCTTTGGAGGATTTGCCCCATTGGCGCGAGGGCTCCACTGTGGAACCGCGCCAATGGAAAAAGAGCTATTTTTAGGGTTTTTTAGTAGGAGATGTCTTCATGGAAAACAAAGCTCATGTTTAGGGGAATGCAATGCAAGCATTTGTAGGCCATGTCACTTCTCATAGGTCCTAGAATGAGTCCTCCAAGATGCGGGAGAGGGGTAGCAGGGACAGTGACAAATTGCTGTGTAACAATGACCACAATAGCAAATCTCAAAAAATCATCTTCAGAGAACCTTCTATTTCTCTTAATACAGACCAAATTTGGGAAAATGGCTCATGGTAATACTAATTCGTTCCGTTCTGGACAAACCCATGTTTTGGATTTTCTAGATTCTTCTCCATTTGCCGGAAACATCCAATACAAAATTGTCACTTCTTATTGCAACGAATTTCTGAGTTGGCATATTTAATGATGAGCTGGAGATCAAATCTGCAATCTGGAAAATATCTCAGAGGCTAAAATGGTGAGTGATGTTACAAAAAATTTATTAATAAACCATCATTTGTAAAATCATGCATAATAATCATCAATTTATTAAAAATAAAGGAGAAGAATTAATATTTATCCATAACAACATAAATAATTATGAAATGGAATTATATGATAAAGTATGATAAATGATGTGATAAAGAATGGTAGAAATGGATGAAATAGACATTAAAGAGTGATAATGATAATGACAAACTAGCGGCCCAACATACCCCCAAACTGAATATATTGCATGTCCTCATGCAACCCGAAACCTCTATGTTAACCAAGATATATAAAAAAAAATTTCATCCCAAGTCATGAAATTGATGGAACAAATGACTTCTTCCACAAATAATGAATATTTAATTTTAGCAATGTTGATGAAAGTGTAACAATTTTCACATTGATGTTCAACTATATGTATATGAAGTTGCAGCAAAATATGATATAAGTAACAACAAACTTCATTAACCATTTCCTCAAAAACTACAAACCAGATTTTACTGAAATTTTGAAAGTAGATTTCTACTATATTAATGCTTCTATGATCCAAAAATCATATCGTTTTAATGCATGGATCATGAGATATAAGCAAAATGGCTATAGGTGACATTGTATGATTTCCGAAATTTTATGAACTAATTTAACTTGAAATTATCTCGGTTTGTGTATTTTAATGATACGTTTTTGTTATCCAAAAATCACAAGAATTCAATTCATAGTTTTAAAGATATACACAAATCAATTTGTACACTGTATAAAAATTAAATTGTATGTCTTAAATGAGAAAGAAAGTAGAAAACATTCATCATGTGTAGCAATTCCTCCCCCAAACTAGAGAGTTAGCATGCCCTCATGCAATGCTAGAAAACAAATTGTGGTTGGTACAATTTGTTGAAATCTATGCTTGGTGTAAAACAACATGGAATAAGGGAGGTGTTGAGAATGAATAAGAACAACAATGGATGATAAAGAATATTAATGGCATGGTCGTAAGAAAGAAGTGAATGAAAGTAACACTCCCCCAAACTAAAAGATGATATGTTTTTGAAAAATGGGAAGTGGTAAAGATGTGGAATGAATGATGATAAATAATGCTCAATGGTTTTTCATGAAAGTCTCCTAAATTTGTAATAAACAAGAAAATTATGCGATTGTAGCTCAAGTTTTACCTTTGAAAAAAATGTGGAATGACACGTATTGACTGGCATTTGTTGAAGCTGATGTAGGCTGAGTTGATGCTAAAAGTGATGCAAAAGGTGGAATCCAGGCAAACACATTATGTATGAACAATTGTTCACATTCACGAGTTTCTCGAGCCTCTTCTGTTAGTTGCAAGAGTGTGGCCTTGCTAAGAATAGAGTTTCCCACCATACTTGTTGTTCTCTTGTAAACAAATCACTATTTTGCATGCAAATTTCTTGAATCCACAGTTTTAGTTTTCAATAGCAATAGATAAGCCGCATGCAAAAAATTCAATCAGATTTTTTTTTTGAATAACCTTCCCCTGCCAATTGGAAAAGGGCGTTCATGACCATAAAGCATAGGAAAGGTGTTGTTCTAATGGCAAGGGAAGGGAATGAATAGTGTAATAATAAATCAAGCAGAGTACACATATCAATGATAGGATGACAAGAGGTATGGTTATAATGAGAGCAGAGTGTGTAAAGATAGTTATGAATAAGAGATACGATGCCAAGGATCGATGATAAGTTATAAGAAAAAGAAATAGGACAACAATATGCCAAAAAGATGCTTTGTTGATGTTATTCTAACCGAGAATTATGCAATTGATCGGAAAACAATTTCTCGTGCGTAAATGTTCAAAACAGGGAAAAATTAAGGAAATAACTTCTCCGATAAAAAGAGAGAGTAAGAAAAGGGTATTATAGTAATAATTGATGATAAGATATAACTTCAATACCATAAGTAGAGCCTCTATTGCCAGTAGGCGTCCATAGCCTCGGCATGGTTGCTTTTTAACCCATATGAGCTAGGATCCTCAATTTATAAATGGAGAGTTCCAGTGTTGTTCTACATAAGAGATCAGTGTGCTGGCATAATAACCAGATAACCACACTACCATTCACTGGGATGTAGCAAAAATGATCAGGCCGGCTCATGATCAGACCTCTTGTTCCAATGATATTTTGGCTATCCAATGGGTCATAACCCTGGTGTGGTGGCCATAATGGGAATGTCACTTTGTTACAGCCTTATGAGCATGGTAGGCTGGCTCTTATTGAGACCCCCTATCCTCCATTTGCAAAGAACATTTTGTTGTTATTACACAGTTTTATGATAAATAAAGGGAGGCTCGGTACTCCTTAAGAGCAGGGATGGTGGAAGAAGTTGAAGATGTCAATAGAAAAAAATATACCCATTATCTCATTTATTACAGACATAGAAGATTATAACCAGGAAGGGTGGAACCAGCATGGTATTAAGATGATCAATCAGTATCATGTACAGTAGAAAATGATGCAGTACAGTAGTATATAAATAACTATCCCTTTTCTTAAAAGGAATCTCTCATCGAGAAGTTGTCCTGTTAAAGATTATAACACGGATGATATTAACTTGCTTCAATAGAATCCATAATTTTTGTCCTCATAAAAGTAGTGTACTTCATGCCATGAGAGGGAATCGGTAAAACGTGGTTAAGATGAACTAGGAATAATCCCACAAGAGGAAGGAGGTGCTATTCACAACACACAAAACTTCACAAGAAGCAAAAATGTTGTCCCAAAGAGGGAACAACAAAAACACTCTAAAAGTGTTGTTCCATAGAGGGAACAGCAAAAACTCAAAAATGCTCAACAAAGTGTTGTTCCCTAGAGGGAACAGGAAAAACTCTAAACTTATTGTTCCCTTGAGAGAACAGCAAAAACTCAAAAAAAGAGTTGTTCCCTAAAGGGAATAGCAAAAACTCTAAAAGTGTTGTTCCTTGAAGGGAACAACACTCTAAAAAGTGTTGTTTTCTTAAGTGAACAGGAAAAAAAAACACTCAAAAAAAGTGTTGTTCCGTTGAGGGAACAAAAAAACTCTAAAAATGTTGTTCCCTTGAGGGAACAACAAAAAACAATCCAAAAAAGTGTTGTTCCCTTGAGGGAACAACAAAAAACAATCCAAGAAAGTGTTGTTCCCTTGAGGGTACAACAAAACTCTAAAAGTGTTGTTTCTTAGAGGGAATAGAAAAAAACACTCAAAAAAGTGATGTTTTCTTTAGGGAATAACAAAGAAAACTCGTTAAAAGTGTTGTTCCCTAAAGGGAACAATGAAAACAGTAGAAAAGTGTTGTTCCCTAGAGGAAACAACAAAACAAACACTCGGAAAAGTGTTGTTCCCTGGAGGGAACAACAAAAACACTTGAAAAAGTGTTGTTCCCTAGAGGGAACAACAAAAAACACTCGGAAAAAGTGATGTTCCCTGGAAGGAACAACAGAAACACTTGAAAAAGTGTTCTTCCCTGGAAGGAACAACAAGAAAAGCACTTGGGAAAAGTGATGTTTCTTGGAGGGAACAAAAAAAAAACACTCGAAGAAAGTGTTGCTCCCTGCAGGGAACAACAAAAAAACCACTCATGAAAAGTGTTGTTCCCTGGAGGGAACAACAAAATCATACTCAGAAAAATGTGTCGTTCCCTGGAGGGAACAACAGTTGTTCCCTGAGGGAATAGCAAAGGAAAACATACAGAAAAAGTGTTGTTCCATTTAGGGAACAACAAAAACATACTCGCAGAAAGTGTTGTTGCCTTTACAGAACAACAAAAACACATGGAAAAGTGTTGTTCCCTTTAGGGAACAATAAATCAACACACAAAAAAATGTTGTTTGCTGGAGGGAACAACAACTATTCCCTATAGGGAACAACAAAAGAAAACAGGGACAGAAAAAAAACAGACGGGCAATCATCCTTAGTGCTCTAAACAACAGTACGGAAATCATAAAATAAAAGCAATAGAGAAAAACAGAAAAAAAACAATTGTATTTACAGAAAAAAAGAGAAAATAAATCATATTTACAATAGCAAAAAAATGGAGAAGAACACATAAAACGATAATATTTACAGTAAGGAAATAACATTTTATAGAAATGAAGTTGTGAAGGATTGCCTTCTGCAACTGAAACTTGCATAGTGCGTTCCTCATTGTTCAATCGGCAATTGAGCGGAAACTAGAATTTGAAGGAAGCAACACCTAAAATACAAAAACATAAGAGAAATAAAAAAAATAACAACACTTTATTTAAAGAAAACAGTATATAAATAAATAAATTAAGTTGCAATAGCTATGATGTTATTTCCTAAGGGAATATGAATCTGTCAAATGGAAAAAAATGATCTCTTGGAAAAATGTATTGGCAGTAGTGACATGAATCTTCAAATGGAAATCAATTCTTCATTTCTTCTGTTATGAATCCATTAGGTAATGAATTGGATGAAATGTCCTTGTTTCATTAAAATTTCTTTCAAGAATCGTTTGTCCATAAATTGATCTTCTTTATTCTTCTAAGACCTGCAAAAAATGAGTGTCTACCTACAATAAAACATTAAATCATGGAGAAGGAGAGGTGATCGGGCTCCCCTAATCCAAGAATTATGAAAAAAACTAACAATTAATTACTCTGTAAAACAAATCCACGGAAAAAATAACAAAGTAAAATTTATTTGTCATCCGCGGGAGAGAAGTGGTCGACCATACTAACTAGCAGCGTTTTGATCACAAATCCTTTGTTTTTGGTCTGATTCGAGTGATTCAAAATCCAAATGAGAGCTAATTCTAACTTTTATAACCAATAGAAACAAGTTTAGAAAATTCCATGATATGATATGTCAATTTTACTTAAAACAACCTGCATAACAGAGTCATTTTCGATCACCTATCTTAGACCAACAGTGGATATTTTAAGCATAGATTTTTCGTTTGATGATGGATTCAAATGATTCAAATTGGAAATAAAATTATATTCATTTATTTATCTCCAATAGAAATATGTTTTGAAAACAAAAAGAACTGATGGGTCAAATACTCTAATGAACAACCGGAAAAACATAGTTTTAAGAGTGTTGATTTACAATAGTTAGTTAGTATTTTGGTCATAAATTTCTCATGAAATATCAAAAATGAGTGATTAAAATTGACTTGTAAACTAAATTCATAGGAAAATATACCATAGAAACACATTTTCAAAATATAGTCATTTAGGCCTCCAAAATCTGACTGTCCCAACTCTATTCCTGAGATGCCTACTAGACACCCAGTCAATGTTTTGGTTATAACTTTTGTGTTTCAAATCCAAATTGAGTGATTAAAATTGCGTTGGAAAGTAGACATCAATGAATACTTAGGATAGAAATAGGTTTTAAAAATATAGTCATTTAGGCCTCCAAAAACTGAATGTCCTAACTCTATTCCTAAGCTATCTACTAGACACCCTGTCAATGTTTTGGTTATAATGTTTTGTTTGAAATCCAAATTGAGTGATTCAAATTGGGTTGGAAACTAAACATAAACGGATACATAGGATAGAAACATGTTTTAAAAATATTCCCTTTTGGTCCCTCAAAACATGACTGTCCTGGCTGTGTTTTCAAAAATTTCATCAAGCCCACAAACCAAAAAAGTATGATAGTCAAGCATTTTTTTTTCAAATCGGTGATAAAAATGAATATGAGTGTTTGTGGAATTGTTATTTCCATTATAATTCATCTACATACACAAATAATTAAAACATTTATCACCAATGTTGATTTCCACAATGTGTTGCAACAAAAACAAGTATTTTTACATAAAAACAAAATTTATTTATTTATGTCCTTATTTATTTTATTTATTTTACACTAACCTACTCTGCTTTGAGAAATAAATATGATTAGGTATAAGAGTACTTTCAGTGGAGCCATTTTCGAAATAAGTCCTCAGGTGTGTATATACCCAAATTTGAAAAATGCATGTTAATGAATATTAAGGTATGAGATGTTAACTTCCCTTGAAACGATGGTGTCAAAAATTGTTAAGTATGGAGTGATGCTCCAAGAAAATGATGGAGTGAAACCAATCTTCAATATATCCTTTTCAGCCTTGATTTTCAACAAGCTCTTCCTAGGGTCCAAACCAATAGTTTCCTTTATTTTGACAAGTCTTGCACTCTTCCAAATGAGATCATAGAGGTATGTAATCTCTCCTCATAAAAACTCAACTAAGAAGACTAAGTTCTAGCAGCATTTCACCTCAAAAATATTCAACTTTCAACCTCCCAAGTGACCAATCCAATGCTTCATTTTATAGTGCAAAGGAGGAGGTTATAGGTCCATCTATGAAGGGATAGAATCCTCCTTCAAAGGGATAAGCTCCTCACATCAAGGGGTTAGCTCCTTAAGGCATGGGATGCATGAACCTTAAGAGAGCGAACTTGCCACCTCAAGATTCCTTCCAGAAGCTTCTAGAAATGACTCAAATTGAATTTTTTAGAATATACTCGTGCCTTTTTAACTTTTATAGGGGTCCGCATCCATAACACAGAGACAGAGTGGTCAGGTGTGCAGGAGCCATGACCATTAGGTGTAGGACGCAAGTAATGCAAAGAGAAAGTGTGGAACTAAAGTTTTAGAGACTTTTAAGGGCTTTCTATTATTTTCAAGGCTTGATATGAGGAACTGAGGCTTAAGACTTGGAAAGGAGAAAGTATGAGTGGTAGTGGACTCACACAGATTGTAAATGTCAAGGTGACAATTTTTAGTGCAACAGTAGAGACCAAAGAGAAATTAAGAATTCTTTGATATAGCTTTAGTGGAAAACATTAAAATTAACAACAGCCAAAATAGGGCGCTCTAGATAATGAATCCTAATTATCACAGTTTATGTTGATTAATTCAGATATTTAGAATAATAGAGGAAAGAAATAACAACGTTTAAACAAATAGACAGAAGAACCACATCACCATTTAACACACCACATGAATCTTGTGAAAGTTCCCTTTATTATTGATGCTCAAATACTTCAAAATTACAATATGTAGTAGAAATTACATTCAGAAATCAACACTAATACTTCAAAGGGTGGAGTATTTATAAAAAAAATTACAATAATTCTTTACAAAATCATTGTCAAACAAACAGTGTATTGTTAGCTTAATTACTAACTAATATAATCTAATCTTGGCAAAATAATATGCCACGTAGGCTATAGAGGAAAGCGGTGGCCCTTATTGGGTAGCTTCTATTGTTGAGTCATCTAAAACAGAATGCGATGTTGAACTGAATCTTGTGCTGGTTATGCTGGTAAAATATTTTATTGCTCCGGAGATATTCCTTAGTCTAGTAAATCAAGTAACTCTTCCCATCTCTTTTAATCTGGCAGTGTTAACTTTGTCACCCTGCAGTAGATTTCATCTACCTCTATATATTTAGCAAAGGTTGGTTTCGCGGTAAAAGTATGTTTTACCTAATTCTGCACATGGAAATCATTTGACATGGTCTCCAGAAATTCCTTTACTGTCATAGTCCCTTTGATTCCACTAAACTTAATGCTGATTTTGTCTACCTCTTTCATCCACAGGATACAGTCCTCATAAGTGATTAGCTTGTCATTGATGACATAGATACTAAGCAGTCCCTTTTGCATCAAGGCTTCAATCCTGTTTGTAAATCTGTTCACCTGCAGCTCCAGGGTTTCCCACCTTTCTTCCAACTAGTCAGTCATATTTCTCTTAGTCAAGACATTCTTCCCTTCTAGAATGGTGGTAGTTCTGTCACTAACTACCACTTCCTCCAACTCATATCTAGACTTTGAATTTAAGAACCTGATAATATTGGCATCTTCTGTTGGCATTTCTCCTAGTTTTTCCCTTCCTTCCATAATGGTCTTAGTGGCCTTCTCTATTAACTCTTTATGTTCAAATGTAATTTGGGTAGAAGGCCAAACATCATTCATTGAGTCAAGTATGTTCATCCAAATTGTTTCCTTTGCATGGGCCAAGGTCTGGCCAATTGAAGTGTCACTCTACTTGGTGCAACTTTTCCAAAAGTCTCAGAATTTTCCAATTTTGTAGTCCGAGCAGTTTCAGCTTTTGCCTTCTAGACTTCCAAAGCTTTGAGTTGGCTCTATAAGGTCTCAATTTCCTTTGATTGCAATGACACGTTTTGTAGTGTCTGTATTACTTGTTCAGCATTGGGTATTTGAGTTGAAGTGGTAGGTGAAATATTTACTCCTGTTGATGGCAGTTGAGAAAGAGGTACAACACGCGAGGGAGCAACAACCATCTTTAAGTTTTCTTCCTCTTCCTTTATCAGTTTTTCGAAATTTGCTTCCATCTTCCTGATCTGTATGTTTTGGTCAATAATTAGTTTCATCATGTATACCTTCTGAGCTGCCCCTTCTTCAATGCCCTTGGTCATTGGATCTTCTGTAGCTGGAAGCTTTAGCTGTTTCCTCAATTTTGTAATGTCCAAGTTATCTTTCCTGATAATCTCCTCAGCAACATTAACATCTTTAGGGTCATACCCTATTTTGATCACCAAGTCTTCCAAAGAATTGATCCTGTTATCTTTGGCCAAGGAGGAGACCTTCTCCATCTTTAACTGTGACTGTACATTTTCAAAAGAAACCTACAATTTGGATAAGGTGTTGGCTCGTTGGGACCTGACCCAGGTTTAACGTTAGTTAGCCAAACAAATCCCTACACTAATGGCCCTTTTAGCATCAGCTTGTGGAGCGCGGACCAAATTCTCACTCGAGGCAGTATGGGGGGATGCTGGAACCACGTTTCCACACCATGAGATGGTCATGATGTCGGTTTCTTCCTTCTCTTCCTTCTCTCATGCAGGCCGTTAAGTCCTAGGGCTCTATCTACCTATCCCCTTATTCCTCCCTTTGATACCTCTGCGAAAGGGTACGGCTGACCTTTGCACAACCCTATCCTTCGGTTTAGATACTTTCGCACTGTTAAGGCAATGTATTACACAAATTCTCTAGTTATCTTAAGGATCTTACTTATCTTACGAAACAATCATAGTTAGCACCGCGTAAATAGATGTTCTTACTTGTGTTCACTTAACCAATGTAATTACTTACATTTGCACATCATATAAGCATTATAAATGAAATTGGTACATAACATGTCAAAATGCATTAACCGAAACAAAGACACAGAAATTGCATAATACTTCTCTTTATTGATATCTTCAAATGATTATAGACTCTATCTGCCCTGCACACATAGCTATAGGGGTCTACACACTCAGCTGCGGACTTCCACCGTGGGCTTCTACGCACTCAGCTGCAGAGCCTCTACCTACGCTACGACCTAAAACTTAGACTTCTTCCTTCAAAGCTATGACTCTCTAAGACTTATCTGAACTACTTAGACCTTACTTACTTAGCTCTTCTTATACAATCCCATGGTCCGCGGACCATGGGTAGATATTTTACAGCCGACTTTACCTTATAAAAATAAGGGTGGACAACCCTTTATGACTCTGACACCTTCGCACTCTGCGACCACAAAATATTGAGTCTTTACAAGTTTATTACAAAATTCAACCCAAAATATGGGCTTTTAGCCCCAAAACTATCCTTGGTGGATCTTGTTCCCAACAAGCCCCCAACACAAACATCCAAACTCACCCTCAAATCACTCAAAAGGCATGGAGATCTTAGTGTGAAGACCTTCCAGCTCGACTCGTATGACCGGAACCTTGGCAGTGCACTGAGCTTTCGCCTGCTTTGCATCTTCAACCATCTGCTTGGTCACTGCTCCTAAACTGTCAGCCTAAGGATTTTGTTCAGTTACTTGTAGACTCACAAGCTTTCCTTCAATATATCCTTTCACTGTGTAAGCCTCATCCAGCCAGGGCATCAGTCGTGCATTCAACATTACTTCCTTGTGCAGCACTACATCCACTTGTTCTTTCAGCTGCTTGGCCTCCTGCAGCTTTGCTAGTCTTTGTGGCAGTGCGACAATTTGCACTGTGCCCTTGACATCATCATAGCGCTGATGTAACTCACACACTTCTATCTCTAGTTGTTTTACATTAGGGTCCTCCTTCAATCTTGTCAGGACCTCGAACGACTACTCAAAAAGTTCCATGCAGTCTACCACTGTACTGTCAACAACCACTATTGCTTATGTGACAGTGGTTGCTGCTACTCCTTTACCTCTGGCATAGTTGAAGGCTGGACCTTCAATTGTAACTCTATGATTTGTAGGTTCAACTCCAACTGAACCTTTTCCACCTGAGTACGAGTGTTGCGCACCGCCATAGCCAACTTGTTGATGCGCACCTTGACTGGATCCTCCTTAGGAATGGCCAACTCTAGGATCATTCGGCATGCCTCCTCGACAACCTGCATAATGCGCTTCTTATGATTAGTCGCCTCGGTCACAGCGATGATGGTAGAGTCTCACTGTAGTGCCATATTCTCATTGTTGATCCGTTGTTCACTGATCACCTGGAGAGCGCAGTGCTCATGAGTTCTCAGCTCTGTAATCACTCCATCTTGCAAGAGGTGGAGTACTTCACCTGTGAGTGATACCATATTGAACCCTACTCCCTTTAAGGCATTGATAGTGATGAGGATGAAACAAGATGATGGAGCTTAGTGGAAAGGAGTCGCCTTCACTAAGTGGGCCCACAGGCAAATTATGGCGCAAAGTCTATTTTTAGACTATGTCTATTTTTAGACATATGGATCATGTCTATGAGTTGCAGGATGTTGTTTATGGATGATTGGTCAAGTTGGCAAAAATAGATGGACTTCTATTTTAAGACAACAGCGGTGACACTGTCAAGTCTAAGTATAGAGCAGTCAAATATTATTAGCTCATAATAATATTTAGACTATAAAATTTATCTTATTCTCTTGGAGCACCTTAGTTGGAGCTACAGATGTGGCACATGTAGCTGACAGAAGGAATCACGTGGTTACCTATGGGTTGACTGAGCTATTGCATGCAGGACTTCAGTTAGAAATCAACTGGTTGAGTTTAGTGGAGCTGGAGGTGGAGTTGATGGAGTTGTGTTCAGTTTGACTTGGTTGAACTGGTTGTATTTAGTCTAACTGGGAAATAGACTAAGTGATGAGTTGTGTGAATTAGTTATTAATTAATTCACTAATTATTCACTCATAATGCAACTGAAGAATACATTAGTTAACTCAGTGCATGTACAGTTCAGTGGAGACAGGTGTTAGTGATTGAGATTGCTATCAGTTGTGACTATAATTGTGGGTGAGATCTTGCATAATCAGTGGGATTGAGTTATGCCAATGAGAATTGTGGCCAAGAACAAATGATTATAGCCTGTGCTCACGTGATTTCTAGTGTGAGTGATTTTCCAGGGTAAAAAGAACTTGGAACGAGCTTGGTTACAACTATTGTTCTTGCAGGATTGTGCAGTGGAGGCAGGCAAGCAACGGAGGATATTTGGAGATAAAATCTGAGTTGTATTGTGTGTAACAGGTGGAGATAGTACTGAGTACTTGTGAGGAGTATTGTACTATGTTTGTTACATGTTCTCAATCATATAATATACAGATAGTTTTGGGTTTTTAGCGAGATGCTTTCCCCGGGATACATACTGTGTTGATATATGTGTTTGATGCTTCTATGTGTGCATGTGTATGTTTATGAATACTGCTAAATTGATGATCAACGTAGATGAGATTATGTATTATGCATGTATTCCGCAATAGTGTATAATCAGGATAATCTCGGTTGAATAAGTGTCATATTATTCATGAAATTTCTACATGGTATCAGAGTGGTTGATCATCAGATCTACTATTCAGGAAGTGTTTACATCTTATTTCTCCAAGCAGAGTCTGTAATTGGGCCAGGTAGCCTCTAGATTCATCCTTCCTTTGGAAGGTGAGATATCTGGTGAATTCCCTTATAGTCGATATTTTTACGAGAAGTATTTTTTTCTCACGAATTTTAGATCGGAAGCAGTTGAGTTTTGAGCTGGTGGAATTCGAATTTGCAGCAGTGTTTTCTTAGTGTCAAAGTTGAAATGTCTTTCAACGGATTGCGATTGGAGTATGCCCTTGAGGGAAGCTTGAACTATATTGCATGGAAGGACAGGATGGAGGCGGTGTTAGATGATAATGGGTTGAAGGAGTTCATAGATGCAGATGTCCCAAAACTTACTGATGCTGCTCAAGTCGGGGATTGACAAAAGAAGACAGCAAAGTGTCGAAGGATTCTGTTGGAGGGCGTGAGGGATCACATTGTGTCCAGCCTCCATGGAAAGGCTTCCCCATTCTTGATGTGGAAAGCGTTGATAGATCTATACCAAAGAAATAGTGACTAGAGGAAGTTGGCGCTCAAGTATAAACTCAGAAACATTAAATGCGAGAAGGGCGACAGTATGCCCAAGTATCTCATGAAGTTCACCCAATGTTGGGATGAGCTGGGAAGTGTGGGGGTGATTGTCGGTGATGAAGACTTGGTGAGCTTGGCTCTACTTGGTCTTCCGAAGAGTTGGCATTCCTATCAGGACTCTGTCAATGGTCACAAGAAATTGCCAGGATGGGAGCGACTTTGGTCGGATCTTATGCAAGAGGAAATCAGGTGGAATACTAGGGACGAATCTTCATCAAAGGCAACTAATGAAGAAAAATGTGCTTTGGCTACCAAAGCAAAGAAGGGGAAGAACAAGAAATCTTCTCACTCTGGTGCAAAAGGCAAGAAGCAGGACATGTCCAAGGTGAAGTGTTTTCACTGTCACCAGCACAGACACTATGCCACAAATTGTCCGCAGAAGAAGAAGAACAAGCATGCCGCTAGATCTGCAGTAAGAGAAGCTCTAGCCTCACAGTTTGATCTTGATTTTTCATTGATCGCATGCTTGGTTTCAAGTGTGATGGGATCGGTATGGTTCTTGGATGTGGTGCGTCTTTTCACATGACAGGAGATCGAGATTTGTTTTTAGATCTAGATGAGAAAGATCTTGGAGTGCACATCGAGATGGGCGATGATGGTAGATACAGTGTGACCGGTATTGGTACCATTTCCTTTGAGAGGGAGTTTGGCAAACCATTTGTATTGAAGGAAGTCATGCATGTTCTAGGATTGAAGAAGAATCTTATCTCTATGGCGATGTTAGAAGACAAGGGATATGATGTTGTTTTCAGCAAGGGAAAGGCTTTCCTGCACAACAAGACAACTGGAGAAACCCAGAAGATAGGGGTTCGAGTGAGCAACCTTTTTCAGTTGCATGTAGATGGATGCGCAACAACGACATGCAAGGTAGAAGGATTTGTGAGCCGGGATGATGGCGAGCTATGGCACAGGAGATTGGGTCACCTTCACCATGGAGCCTTGAAGATACTACAGTAGATCACTACTGGGCTTCCTAAAGGCAGTCTTGCACAGTCAGATCAGTGCAAGTGGTGTACTTTGGGAAAGTTTGTGAAAGTCACTTTTCACGAGAAGGATAGTCATGCCACAACGATCCTTGAGAGAATTCACACAGACATGTGTGGACCTTTCTCAGTAGCTTCGACAACAAAACACAGGTATTATGTGATTTTTGTTGATGATTTCTCTCATAAGTGCTGGATCTTATTCATGTAGAAGAAGAGCAAGACATGCTCAAAGTTTTGTGAGTTCAAAGCACTGGTTGAGAAGGAGTCGGGGAAGAAGGTGAAGGCTCTCAGGAGCGATAATGGTGGTGAATACATCTCTGGCGAGTTCAAGGAATTCTGGAGTGCAGAAGGGATTCAAAGAGAGCTCATATCTACCCATAACCCACAGCAGAACGGGGTTGCTGAGTGGAATAACATAACGATCGTGGGTGTTGCATGGGCGATGTTGCATGATCACGGCCTACCCCTTCACTTGTGGGCGGAAGCATGCAATACAACAATTTATGTGCAGAACCGTTGTCCTCACAGGATACTTGGCATGAGTACACCCGAGGAGGATTATTCTGGTAAGAGGCTTGATATTTCTCGTTTGAGGATTTTTGGTGCTAACGTTTACATGCATGTGAAGAAGGATGCTAGGAAGAAGTTGGAGCTGACCACAAAGGTTGGGATATTTGTGGGGTACATTGATACGCCCCACAACTATCGTGTGTATTTTCTAGACAGTGGCAAAACTATTGTGCAATGGGATATACAATTTCGGGAGGAGAAAGCCATGAAGTGTTTGATTGAGAGCGAGCCACACTTGCATGCAGATGAGGAGCTATTAGTTCATAAGGATGAGCTTCAGGACGTGGATCAGCCACAGGAAGAAGTTCATGGAGTGGTAAAGACCACTCATGTAGCACCAACCATCAGAGGGTGAAAGCGCTTGACAGAAGCTGAGCGACTGGCTCAAGATGCAGAGAAAGTTGTAGGACCACCTACAACCCAACGCAAGCAGAGACAGTCACCTGATTGATACACTGGATACATGGCTCTTATGAGAAAATGTTTCATGACTGAGCCATCCTCTTTCGAGGAACCTGTGGAGGATCCCGCATGGGTAGACGCCATGGTGGAAGAGTATGATTCGATTGTCAGAAATAGTGCATGTGAGATTGTCCTAAGGCTGGAAGGGAAATCAGTGGTGGGTTCGAGATGGATCTACAAAGTTAAGCAGGTAGCTGACGGGAGTGTGGAGAAGTACAAGGCAAGATTTGTTGCCCGAGGCTTTTCACAGATAGAGGGGATCGATTATGAGGAGACCTTTTCACCTGTTGCAAGGTATTCTTCCATACGGATGATTCTTGCTCTCTCAGTGTAGATGGGATGGCACATTCATCAGATGGATATGAAGACTGCGTTCCTCAATGGAGTCATTGAGGAGGAGGTGTACATTGAGCAGCCCGAAGGTTTTGAGATCTTCAGCAGCGAGTTGTATGTGTTTAGGCTCAAGAGAGCATTGTATGGGTTGAAACAAGCACCACGTGCTTGGTACACATGGATAGACAACTATTTCACCGGACTTGGATTCTCCAAGAGTGAGCCGGATACTAACCTATACCAGATTGTGGTGGAGGGTAAGTTTCTTATCATTGTACTGTATGTAGATGATTTGATTCTAACGGGAGATGAGTTTTTAATACTTTCATGCAAGGAGGATCTTGCTTGGGAGTTTGAGATGAAGGACTTGGGCCTCCTTCATTATTTCCTGGGATTGGAAATCTGGCAGCACAGTGATGGACTATTTATTTCTTAGGGCAAGTATGCTCGGGAGATACTGGAGAAGTTCAACATGCATGGCTGCAAGCCTGTTGATACTCCTCTTCTTGGAGGTTGGAGGAAGGAGGATGCCACTTCGGCAGAAGAAGTGGATGCCACTGTTTATCAACATTTGGTGGGGTCGCTTATGTATCTGTTCAATACACAACCCGATATATGCTTTGCTATTAACCAGCTTTCACAAGCTATGGTTAAGCCAACGAAGCTCTTCTGCAAGGCAGGCAAGCATGTATTGTGTTATTTGAGAGGCACATTGGGATATGGATTGTGGTACAGACATGAGGATGAGGTGAACCTATGTGGCTTCACGGATGCAGATTGGGTAGGAAGCCCAATGGACAGAAAGAGCACATCAGGAGGGGTCTTTAGTATCGAGTCGACAACAATTTCTTGGTACAGCAAGAAGCAGAGATCCGTGGCACTCAGTTCAGCAGAGGCCGAGTATATGGCAGTAAGTTTGGCTGCATGCGAGGCTATATGGATGAGGAAGATTCTGGTCGGTTTGTTCGGTTCTCATTCAGAGCCTACTGTGATTTACTGTGATAACCAGAGTTGCATTAAACTCTTAGCAAATCGTGTATTTCATGATAGATGTAAGCATATTGAAATTAGGTACCATCATATCAGAGATTGTGTGCAGCGGAGAATCATGTTACTTTCATACATTCCAACGGAGGATCAAGATGTTGATATCTTGATGAAGGCGCTCACCAGGAGCAAATTCGAATACCATCAAGACAGGATAGGGGTTGCTGATAATCCATATCTTGTTGAGAGGGAGTGTTGAGAATGCAACAAGATGATGGAGCTTAGTGGAAAGGAGTCGCCTTCACTAAGTGGGCCCGCAAGCAAATTATGGCGCAAAGTCTATTTTTAGACTATGTCTATTTTTACAGTATGGATCATGTCTATGAGTTGCAGGATGTGTTTATGGATGATTCGCAAGTTGGCAAAGATAGATGACTTTCTATTTTTAGACAACAGCGGTGACACTGTCAAGTCTAAATAAGAGCCAGTCAAATATTAAATAGCTCAAATAAAATTTAGACTATAGAACTTTATCTTTATTCTCTTGGAGCACCTCAGTTGGAGCTACAGATGTGGCACATGCAGCTGGACAGAAGGAATCACATGGTTACCGCTATGGGTTGACTGACTAATTGCATGCAGGACTTCAGTTAGAACTCAACTGGTTGAGTTAGTGGAGCTGGAGGTGGAGTTGATGGAGTTGTGTTCAGTTTGACTTGGTGAAACTGGTTGTATTTAGTCTAACTGGGAAATAGACTAAGTGATGAGTTGTGTGAATTAGTTATTAATTAATTCACTAATTATTAACTCATAATGCAACTGAAGAATACATCAGTTAACTCAGTGCATGTACAGTTCAGTGGAGACATGTGGTAGAGATTGAGATTGCTATCAGTTGTGACTATAATTGTGCATGAGATCTTGCACAATCAGTGGGATTGAGTTATTCCAATGAGAATTGTGGCCAAGAACAAATGATTATAGCCTATGCTCACGTGATTTCCAGTGTGAGTGATTTTCCAAGGTAAAAAGAACTTGGAACGAGTTTGGTTACAATTATTGTTCTTGCAGGATTGTGAAGTGGAGGTAGGCAAGCAGCGGAGGAGATTTGGAGATTAGATCTGAGCTGTATTGTGTGTAACAGGTGGAAATAGTACTAAGTACTTGTGAGGAGTATTGTACTATGTTTGTTACATGTTATCAATCATATAATATACAGATTGTTTGGGGTTTTTAGCGAGATGCTTTCCCCGGGATACATACTGTGTTGAAATATGTGTTTGATGCTTCTATGTGTGCATGTGTATGTTTCTGAATACTGCTAAATTGATGATCAACATAGATGAGATTATGTATTATGCATGTATTCCGCAATAGTGTATAATTAGGATAATCTCGGTTGACTAAGTGTCATATTACTCATGAAATTTCTACAGATAGTGGGCCTATCATCTTCATTCCCTGTGGTAAGTGCTCCATCAGGCAGCATTATCACGCTGGAGGCCTTCACAACATCTCAGCGACTTCTGAAGTGCCAATAGGTAGGCTGGTAGACATTGTGCCAACATGTAATGCATGGGTTTGCAGCTCCTGCAAACCTGTCTGGATAGCCCCCAAGATTATCTGTTGTTGCTGCTCAAACTGTTGTAGGGCCTCCGCAGTGACATCCCTCACTGTGACACTGATATCATTCAAATCGCCCTTTGTGAGGTGATGAGGTCCAGTGATGTCTCGGTAGCCTTTGAGTTCTTCCTTGACCCTCCTTTCTCCTGCTCCCTTAGATGCTTGATGTGGGTGGACATCGCCTATAGATCCGCGTTGTGTTGTTCGGTATACTCGTTTGTCTCCTCCTCTATCTTAGGTGAAGGCGACCTCGCACCTTAGTCAGAGCCTCACTCAATCCCACCTGTCTGCTTCACTATCTATTGCACGACATCGTGCTCCACCTGACCTTGTCAGGAATCTCCTTCTTTCTCTTTTCAGCTAACCGAGTCACTTTATCTTGGTCTCCTCCTTCTTCCTCTCTGCGGCAGACTTGCTCCCTCCCGCCACCAAGTCTATTGTAGCATGCCACTCTGTCGGCCATTGATCAAGTACTGAATTAATGGCATCATCCATTTCCAGATAAGGAAAGTTGTACCATTTCTAAGCAAGGTCCTTCTGTGCCCTGATGGACACATGGTGAAAGTCTACTTTAAATTCTGCATAGCCCTATAGGTTGGCATACACTGTAGGTGACAACCGTGGTTTGCAATTGATGGCCATGCAAATGCTCATCTCCATTAAGATCCAAACGATCTTGCTATCCTTGACACGCTGCGTATCCTTGGTCACCCACAACGAAGCATACTTCACTGCTTCTGGTAGGTCTGGCACGATTGAAGGGAATTAACTGTCCTTTGGCAGATCCCATGCTACCAGCACAATTGACAGCAAGAGCCACACGTAGTGGAATGTCTTGCTAATCTCCTACACTTCGCGGCAATTTGCTAGGAACTCTTCACAAAGATAGTTCGATCAGTTGAACTGGACTCCCTCAGTGCACTGAGCTGCTAGCATGACGACAAGCGCTGGCGCCTCATTGACGCCACACTTCCTCATCACTTTCCCTACTAGAATCTGCATAGCTACCTTTACAATAGGGTCGGAGATGCTAGATATGGCATATCTGCATGGCTTCTTCACCAATTTAAACCTTTCTTTCATGGATTTTGCGATGGCCTACTCACCACCTTTTGCACCAAAAATCATGGTTGGATTCTCTCTTGTGTAAGGAAATTGTGTGATCCTGCGAATCAATCTATCGGTGATGGGTATTGCCTCCTCCAGACACAGACACCCACCATGCACCAAGCATAATAGATTCTTGATGACCAATACTGTAACCGGGGTGTGGTTGTAATGCGGCACCGAAAGCAGGTTGAGTAACCTTTCCTTGTCTAGTCCTTTGAGCCACCTCTACGACTCCAATATGGTAATTCTAGTGTTTTTATCGATGATGCAGTGCATTAGCTGCTCAATCACCAGGTTTGGTAACTTCTCATGATCCGCTAGGTCCCAATCCTCAAGCTTTAGGAGCGGCACCCGCGCCAAGCGTGGTCCTTCAAGAAAAATCTCATCCGGTAGTAGAGGAGTTTGGAAGAGGGTCTTCCTCTCATCGATGTCTTTCAGCGCCTTACTCTTGCCCTTGTGTGGAGAGACATACTTAAGCAGCCGAGTGATAGGGTCAACACCCTGGGCTTCAACCTCCTCCACTTCTAATCCCACATCCTCATCATCCATGCGGATGTCTTTGATTTCTTCCTCTTCCAGCTCTTGATTTATGGCTTTGCCCTTCTTCTGTGTAGTAGGCTTTAGTGGGTTTCTTATTGGCGATGTGCACATCGGTATTCTAGGCTGCTTTCCATTTTTATCCCTTGTGGTCTCCTTGGTTGAGGTTGGATTTGGCCTCAGTGTTCTCAATAATTTAGGGACTTTGGCTAATACCTTAGCCACCTCTGGAGCAACTAATTCTACCTCCATTTCAATTTCTGGCATTGACTCCTCTAGTTCGATATATATAGCTTCTGTGGGTGCCGACATAACACTTTCCAACAGTGCTTGTAACATCTCTAGTAAGTTTGCAAATGTTGTAGTCACTTTCAAAGCCTCGAAGAATTCTCAGTTCATGTGTGCTTGAGAGCTCAATAACTCAATTCTCAAAATGACAAGTGTTTTTTGTTGGGCAGCCGCTTGTAATTTATAGGGCATTTTGAATTCAAATCCAACCATTCCCCCCAAATTTGGTTCATTAATGTCGGATTAGTGGAAAATTTTCAAGGATCTAAGCCATAAATTTTATCTTAAATGTCGGCTGCTCACTCCGTTTGGTCGCATTTCTACCATCAAATCATGAAAAGTTACTTTAACAATCACTTTTTAGCCAACCTGCGTGATTTCCCATCAGTTGCGCATTGCTGCAAACCTTGTGACACTTCATTGCTTTGCACAATCCTCCAATCATGCAGATCCCCAACCCGGGCAGTGTAGTTTATAGTCACGCACCTCCTTTCAACTGCCTAGAGTGCTAATACTGTGCTACTGTCATCTAGTCACATGGTCAGGCTGCCGATGTATGACTTCAAGTGATTGTCATTCACCTTTCCTGGGAAGGGTTCTTGATTCAATTTGATCAAATGAACCACTGCTCCATCGGTAATCTTCTTAATGACATAGGGCCCTAACTAGTGTATCCTGAACTTCCCTGGAAATTTATCAAACTTGTTGTCATATAACAAAACCAGGTCATTTATCGTAAAGGTGCGTAGCTTAATGTGCCAATCATGCCACAAATCCAGCTAGGAATATCTCTTCCTCAAGTTCGGCCAGTTGTGCAAGCCTTTCTTCCAGGGCTTCGCAAGCCATCATACCCATGAGTGTTACTATACGCAGACTAGGCACAATTTATTCCATGGGCATTACTACTTCAACACTAGAGACAAGCCGAAAGGGTGTTTGTCTAGTCAACTTCTTGCATGTCATCCGATAGGCCCATAGTATTGTGGATATGCATAGTTCCCAATCACTTTGTTAAGAGTTTAAAACCTTGGTTAGAACATTCTCTATCACTTTATTGAATTCTTCCACCATCCCGTTAGTCTGTGGGTGCTAAGGCATGCTCTTCTGGTGATATACCTAAAATTCCTTCGTTAACGCGCTGATCATCTCATTCAGAAAGTGCATACTGCAATCACTCATCAAAATCTTTGGACAACTGTATCACATCAGTACATACTCAAAGTGGAACTTCACAGTAGTCACTCCTGTACAATCCTTTACAGGCTATGCCTCTACCCATCGAGTCAATTACTCCGTCACAGTGATAATGTACCTCGCCCCTGTCTTTCATTGGGGCTGAATAGGTCCCACAAAATCTATCGCCCACTTCTTAAAGGGTTGCAACGTCATCTGTGGATTCAGAGGCATCTTGTCCCTACGTGATGGCTTGCCAGTCCTTTGACACACATCACACGCTTTGCAGTGAGCTTCCAAATCCGGATTGAGGGTTGGCCATCACAACCCTGCACGTAGAATCTTCTATGTGGTCACTCTCTCTGCATAATGTCCTTCCACGGCACCCCCATGAGTGTCCGCGAGGATACTACTTCTTTGTAACTCTGGTACATATCATTGCAATATCTCATTAGACCCCACTTTGTACATATTCCCAACAATGACAAAAAATTATGCTACGTGCACCACTAACTCCTTCTTTTGCTAGACGCTGTATCCTTCTAGGGCAGTTCTTGTCATTAGGAAGTGTATGATATCCTCAAAATGACCATCCACGATGTGCATGGTAAATAGTTGCATGTCAAGAAATCCTTCCTCCAAATTAGTGGGCCCTTCCCTTGTTTCAATGCGTGACAGATGGGTTGGTCCCGCGTTTAGTCGTCTATGCTTCACAATAACTTCAAAATCATATTCCTAGAAAAATAACAACCATCTACATATCCTCCCCCCCAACACAGCCTTATTGACAAGGTACTTTAGCATGGAGTGATCTATATACATCTTAAAATGGCCTCCTAGCAAGTAATGTCTAAACTTCCGGAGCGCATATACCATAGCTAACCCTTCACACTCGCTGGTGGAATGGCTCTTCTCCGCTTTTTATAATCTTCTGCTTACAAATGCTATAGGATGGTCTAAGTCTCCTTTGCTAGCTTGTGTTAGTACTGCTCCCAGCACTATACATGATGCATCGAAATGTACATGGAACTCCTTCTTCCAATCCAGGATGACTAAAATCGGCATTGTGACCATCTTTTCTTTCAATACATCCAAGCTCTTATTACAATCCTCATTCCAATAGAATGTGACATCCTTCTTCAACAACTTCTCCATAGGTGTGGTGATCTGGGCATAGCCTTTGATAAACTTTTTGTAATATTTTGTATGTCCTAGGGTAGCGCACAACTATTTCATGCTCCTCGGTGCTTTCAAGTTTAGTATCACTGCGATCTTCATGGGATCTACCATCAGTCCCTGTATGCAAACCACATGACCCAGCAGGGTCCTTAAAGGAACACAAAACATGCACTTCTTTAGATTGAGCATGATTTGGTATCTTTGAGAAGTATCTAACATCAAGCATAAACTTGCGACATGGCATTTCACCAGCCCAAACATAGTCCAATCTTCAAAGTATACTTCTAGGAACTTATGAATAAATTCCTTGAACACAGCAACCACTATGCGTGAGAAAGTCACAGGTGCATTCTTCAATCCAAACAACATTATAGTGTACTGAAAACACCCCCACTTAGTCGCGAAGGTTGTCTTGCTCCTATCCTCTGACGCGATTTTGATTTAATGGTACCCAAACAACCCATTAGTGAAGGAATATGTTTCCTAGCCACCTACAGTTTCCAACACTTCATCAATGAACAACGTTGGGAAAGGATCATGTACACACATTTCATTCAACTTTCTGAGATCCACACGTCCTTATTTCATCCTTCTACTTCTTCTAATGTACCACCATTACCCCGTCAGATTCTTCCATAGGCTCAATGATGCCTACCGCGAGCATCTTTTCTAGCTCTAAGCGGACCTTCTCCTTATACTTCGGATTGAGACGGTAAGGTCTTTTCTTAACCAACTTCGCGTCGGGCTTCACCGTGATCTTCATAACACCTAGGTCCCTGATTATCCCTTTTAGATCCATAAACTTGGTAGGGAATAAATCTTGGTATTCACGGAGCTCAGTGACCTTATCCACCATCACATCATTGCAGTAATCTCCAATCTTCACAAATTTGGGCTCCGCCTCCGTACCAACATTTACTTGTTTCTTTTTCAGCGGCGCGGTTGTATCAAGGTTCTTAATATGTGGTCCTTCAACCTTGCAGTGTCCTTCAGTTTCAGGGATGTTAATATTTCGCGGATCCTCATCCTCTTCTTCGGCGGTTACATTTTAGCATTCAGTGCGTGACTCAACTGAGTAGCCCAATCTGGCTGAATCAAGTCCAAAGGATCATGAGGTATCCTAAAGATTGCTGCTTTAACCTCTTGTAGTGCCTCACCAATACAGTCAAACCATATTCAAAGTTGAATGTCATTATGAATCCTTCGCGCAGAATATCCCATTCACGTGTACCATGGTAGAGCTCTGTTTCTATGGACCAATTCACTGGGACGACATCCAGGGTGTCGCAAAACAAGTTCACTCATTCAGGTTGGGGCTTCTCCACAAGCCTGAGCCCATTTGGCCAAGTGTGAGTGTGAGTCATCTTGCCCATCATATTTGTCTATTATTCGTACCTTCGGCTTCCCAACATATGTTCTCATCATCCTTCTACATTTGCAGTAATCATCAAAGCTTCCCTTGTGCATACCCCACCATCTTGCGGGTGTAGTGCGCAATGCCCGATCCAATGCCTAGAAGCACTGCTTTTCTGGTACCTCCCTCTCAAATGCATCCAAAAAGATATCTACATCATTCAGGCCATCAGAAGTGGACAAATTGCTTACCTCTGAGGACACATAGCACATCGACTGGGTTATCATGTTACATCTCAGTGTGGTTACTTCATGTAACCGATTTTACCGGTGCTCTAATTCTTCATTAGAGTTCGAGGTGCACGAACTCTTGTGATCCCATGTAATTTGTCCATCCACCATTAGATTCACCCAATCTTGATGTCACGCTGTTATCTTATAGATACATTCCAAATCGTCATCGCTCTCATACTCGCAGACTGGTTTAGTATGGCGTGATCCTTCAGCAGGATCTAGGGGTACTATTACGCGGAGCGGTTTCTTCTCAAATATCAACTTTTGCTTCTTTAGGTTGATTACCCCATTCATATCAGTAGCCCAATCAATGCCAAGGAGCGCAATATAGGGGTTTCTATCATCCATAATTTCTATTACTTCAAAGTCATGCAGCAAGCTCACACCTTCAATATCTATAGTCACGCTTTGCAGCCACCCCATGGGGATGATCTTCTACTGATTCACCATCCTCAGCTGAATCAAATACCACTGCAACATGGGTCTCCCCGTCCATTCCCAAGTCTACTTCAATAGGATGTTGACATTTGACCCCAGGTCCAAAATAACCTGATCAATTTCATATTCTCCTATTTTTGCGGTTAGCCTCATCTCTCATCCTTGTTTTACGCTTACTAATCTTTCATACTACGTGCGGCTCACTCAAAGTGTTTCTGGCGCATCTGTTTATGAGCTCTTGTAACCCCTTCATAGCCTTGCTATTGCGCAATAACTTCATGAAGGTCTCTAGGAAGGTTCTAAGCATAGAAGGATCCATCTCTTGATCAGGCTTATCCTTGCTCCCTGAGGTGGTGGCCTCAATGAAGCTCTTCTTTGTTTCCATGAATGTTTCATGTGCGTGCTCGACATTGAATTCAACCTCCTTCGCTAGAGCTTTGCGAACCCATGTACTATCTTTGGGTTGTTTTCCCTTGTCATCTCCTGTTGTGATTCCACTTCATAGCACTATATTCATGTTCAGATCCTCTTCACCCAGCCCAGACCTCATCATTTGCAGGTTTTGAGTCAATTGGGGTGGTAGCACCCCTTTTTCATGTATCCTTGCTATCAACGTAGGACAGTCTTCCATGTCATGATCAAACAAAGTGCAATATTTGCATGATGGACGTTTTGGGTTAGTGCAATCATGGGCATAATGGCCTGGTTCTCCGCAATTAAGCAAATCAGCTGCCCCTGACCTCTTCCAGGTTCTCCACTGCCTCGGCCTTGTCCGTGTGCCTAAAAGCCTATTCATGCCATCCCCATGCTCTAGTTAGGGGGTTGCGTTTTTTCCCAGACCCTATAGGCTGATGTTCTATCCATCATCAATTTTTAGCTATTGCAGTTGAACTCATCATGCCCTACCAACTTACAAAAGTTCCAGAACAATTATTGTAGTGTCTATACAAACTTCTGCAACAAATGACATTTATCTGTGGCATGATTTCCTGCTACCTGACATATAGTGCACCACAATTCAGGCCCCATGCTTGGTCCTTCCTAAGCTTTCGGCCTCAAAAGCATTAGTCCTCCTCCTGCAATATAGTTCACAAAGACCGAGCAATGGTATTTGTCGTGGTCCTGACCCTTGCACTTCATGCACCATACCTCTTCGCACACTTCTGGTCGAACTGTTCTGTCTTGCTTCAAACTTTGCATCTCAAGGAAAAGACTTTTCAACTGCACATGGATTTGCTAAACCCCCAGATTTGGATCTTGCATCGGTGTTTCATGTAGTCTCATGGAAATCTCCAAGGCCTCTCGATGAGTCGTTATCTTCTATTGTGACAACGCAACCCTTAGGTGTGGTAGGAGTGAAGCCACAAACCATTCGCGATGTTGTCTGTCTGTTAGGCTCATGTTAGCTTCGTGGATTTTACACTTCAACCTCTAATCTAATTCCCAAGTTGTCTCGCTTGATTACATCGTGATTTGCTTGAACCCCACAATTGACTATGCTTCAGATTTAGGCCTATTGAATTCTTTATTTAGTGTGGTCTGGATGTATGCCACTCCAGCATTCGAGTTATCATTAGAGTACTTGATGTACCAGGTTAGAGCGCGGTCATGCAGTGCACTAACCAGTGTTTCTTTCTTCATGTGATCACCTGTAATGCTCTGAGCTTCCCATACAGCTTTCACGACGAACCAGAACTAGTCCGGGTCCTCATTTCCCAAGCCTTTGAACAAAGGCAACTTCACTGAATTTTCCATATTGAACTTTGGTGGAGGTGGAGGTGGTACAGGTGAAGTCACAGGGGATGGTGGTGAAGTTGGAGGTGGTGTGAGTGGAGGTGGCAATCGCAGGAATCCCTGTCTTATTAATTGAATAGAACTTTGCAGAGAAGCCTTCGCTACTCCTTCTTCATCACCTCATGGAGGTGAAATTAATGGACTATATTTAGGACCCTTTCTCCCTTCGTTCCTATAAAAATTTTCAGTTCGCGTAGCCCTGAACATCAAGGTAGCTGCATAATCCGCTTTTTGCACAATAAAATTTTAATCCGGGTATTCAAATATTTCAAGTACTTACCTTCTGGTCCTTCGAAAAAGTGTCACTCTGCCTCGCTGTAGCTAACTAAGATGTTGACTGCGAATTCAATTACAAATCCTCCTATGACACAATCGAGCCAATAATCGACAGCACAGGCAATCTTATCCTCAAAGGCTTCCAACCTCTATACTAACTATGGAGTCCAAACAATAGGACCGTCAAGTTTCCACCTTCCTTAGCTATCAGCTAGTTTCACGATCCACTCGTATAGCTCAATTGAAAAGGAACAAAAAAATATATCATGGATCTCTGTATATAGGTACCTATCTAGCCAATGTTCCTTTGTCAATCACAGACTTTTGTTTTCCTGCACCACAAATTCGTGAATCTTCCTATCCATCTAGTCCCCAGTCTCTTTCTTAGTTGGATTCCAGTGATACAACATCACACATCTCTTATGCAGATTCTGGTCCCCACAACAAAACCATGTGTTGGCTTGTTAGGGACTGGCCCAGGTTCAGCATTAGTTAGCCAAACAAATCCCTACACTGCTGGCCCTTTCGGCATCAGCCCGTGGAGCGTGAACTGAAGTCTCACCTAAAGTAGTAAGGGGGGATGTTGGAACCAAGTTTCTGCACCCTGATATGGTCATGATGTTGGTTAATTCCTTTTATTCTTTCTTCCACGTAGGTCACTTAGTTCTAGGGCTTGTCAGGCTAGCCCTTTATTCTGGCCTTCAGTACCTCCACGAAAAGGGATGATCGACCTTCACGCAGCCCTAACCTGTGGCTCAGTTACTTTTTCATTGTTAAGGGAGCATATTGCACAGATTCCCTAGTTATCTTAAGGATCTTACTTATCTTATTGAAAAATCATAGTTAGCACTATGTAAACATATGTTCTTACTTACGTTCACTTAACGAATGTAATTACATACATTCGTGCATCATATAAGCATTATAAATGAAATTCATACATAACTTGTCAAGATGCATTAATTGCAAAAATAATTCTCTTTATTGAAATCTTCAAGTGATTATAGACTCTTTCCACCCCGTGTCCACGGACTCAACTACAGACTTCCACCCTAGGCCCCTACGCACTCAACTACAGAGCCTCTACCTATGCTACAACCAGAAACTTAGACTCCTTCCTTCAAAGCTATGACTCCCTAAGACTTATCTGAACTACGTAGACCTTACTTACTTAACTCTTTTTATAAAATCCTACGGTCCGTGGACCATAGGTAGATCTTTTACATCCAACTTTAATTTACAAAAATAAGGGTGGAGAACCCTTTATGACTCATGACGCCTTCAGGTTCCGTGACCACAAAATGCAATGTATTTACAAGTTTATTACAAAATTCAACCCAAAACATGGGATTTTAGCTCCAAAACTGTCCTTGGGCCATCCCGTTCCCAACATAAGGACATGGAAGTATTAGTCAAAGTGGAGGATATCATCTCACCAATTTGTTTGTGCATCTCCATTTTATCAATGGGATGTATGTCCTTTGTACTGAACTCAAAGGTGGTGCTCTTATAGTTAGCTGCTGATTTGGGTTGTGAAGTCTAGGCCTCAATAAAGGCCATCTACATTCTACCATGCTCAGTATCAAACACTGATAGAAGTCTACTTTGTGAGCTATAAGTCTGCTTCCAGAAGTGGTTGTAAGTGTTATTCTTCAATATTTCATTCCTGAGATTTATTTCTCTGTACCTATCAAACACTGACTTCTATTTTTCTGTCTAGATAGTGTGTGATTCTAACTCATTCCCCTTATGATGCTGTGAATATGAAGGTTCAGAAGGCGATGTAGCAAACTTGGTGGTTGTTGGTGGTGAATCTGTGAAGATGATAGCTGCGTGTTGTTCAATCTCTTTGTCTACTTCTAGTTTGTGAGTCACCTTGGGTCTATTTCTATAACTAATTCTAAATTCTTTCGATTCACTCTTGGTTGTAGATGATGAACCTTCCTCCCTTTGCTTTTTGCTAGATTTTTCCTAAGGAACAAGAGTCTATAAACTAGAAGTGGACATAATCTGCTCTTCAACTTCCTGCAGGGTATTTTTTGCCCATTCCAATTGATTGGCATATCGTTCTATGTCTGGCCTAGAATTATGAATGTAGGAAGTGTTCTTATTATCCACTCCAAGTTTTAAAATGATGCCATAAGGGTCATAAGACCATGTGAAACTCAAGATGAACTTAATTTCCTTTAGTATCTTATCTGCCTCCTCACCTATTGTTCCTGTGTTGCACATGTTGGGTGCTAATAGGTGTCTTTTAAAACTCCTAATTGCCTCACATTAATTATCAACCTGGGTAAGTATTTTTGTTTCAAGAGTGTACACAATATGTGCAAGCTATAAATCTAGAGATTAATTCTTTTTAAGTTGAACTATAAAACTTGATACAAGAGTAAACAGATGCATTTATAAAACTCAGGCTGCATCTATTAGTGGAAATATAACATCCAAGCATGAAGACTTAATCTTCAACTGAAATCATAATCAAATCTAAAGCAAGAAATTCAATTGAAAATAGCATCAACGGAGAGCATAATAGCATTAACCAATCTCTTTTAGTTGATTCTATATGAATCACACTCTATCTCAATTAAGCAATTCGAATGGAAATGATGTCAACTAAGAGTTTAGTGGTATTAACCAATCTCTTTTAGTTGATTCTATGTTAACCACACTCTTATCATAACGAACCAAAAATCAATGTCTTAACTGATAATTAATTCAACCTGCATTGAGCACAAATGAAATCAAATGGAAAAGTTGTGAAGTACATGAGATAAGAATAAAGGAAAGTAAACTAACTGCAACGTAAACTCACAGGAAATCAGAAGATATCAAACAGGGTAAACTTAGGAGAAATGGAAAAACATCAAACCAATTAGACTCACGTGGATTAGAATGATATAACACACAGGATAACAGTTTGATCCACCAGAGGTCGGGCCCTAGCCACCAGCGAATATTGCTGAACTACTTCAGAGAATACCAATAATCAACAACGTAGATTATCTATTAACCATTGAATTCAATCCTCATTACAATATGGTCGTCCTTCAGAATAACATTCTGTATATTGAAATTACAATTGAGGTCCCAAGCAAAAATCTAAATCTCTCCATTATCCCCTCTCCTCCTATCCTATCCTATCTTATCTCTAATAATCGATAATAATCTATATCCCTCTTTGATCTCTATTCTCATTTAAATACACAGAGAGAAAAGAGAAGTTACAACTGAGATGATTACAATATGATTCCCATTACAAAATTGGATTGTTCAAAACAAATTGATCAGCAAGATCATATCTGAAATATCTCTCCATCAACATTCAATAGGAAGAGGTCAAATTTGGTATTGCAACTGAGATAATTTGGAAAACGACCACAATAGAAAATCTCAAAAAATCATCTTCAGAGAACATTCTGTTTCTCTTAATATAGATTGAATTTGGGAAAATGGCTCATAGTAATATGAATTTGTTCCGTTGTGGACAAACCCATGTTTTGGATTTTCTATATTCTTCTCCATTTGCCCGAAACATCCAATACAAAATTGTCACTTCTTATTCCAACGAATTTCTGAGTTGGCATATTTAATGATGAGCTAGAGATCAAATCTGCAATATGGAAAATATCTCGGAGGCTAAAATGGTGAGTGATGTTACAAAAAATTTATTAATAAACCATCATTCGTAAAATCATGCATAATAATCATCAATTTATTAAAAATAAAGGAGAAGAATTAATATTTATCCATAAGAGCATAAATAATTATAAAATGGAATTATATGATAAAGTATGATAAATGATGTGATAAAGAATGGTAGAAATGGATGAAATAGACATTAAAGAGTGATAATGATAATGACAAACTAGCGGCCCAACATACCCCCAAACTGAATATATTGCATGTCCTCATGCAACCCAAAACCTCTATATTAACCAAGATATATAAAAAAAATGTTCATCCCAAGTCATGAAATTGATGGAACAAATGACTTCTTCCACAAAAAAAGAATATTTAATTTTAGCAATGTTGATGAAAGTATAACAATTTTCACATTTACGTTCAACTATATGTATATGAAGTTGCAGCAAAATATGATATAAGTAACAACAAACTTCATTAACCATTTCCTCAAAAACTAGATTTTGCTGAAATTTTGCAAGTAGATTTCTACTATATTAATGCTTCTATGATCCAAAAATCATATCGTTTTGATGCATGGATCATGAGATATAAGAAAAATGGCTATAGGTGACAGTGCATGATTTCCAAAATTTTATGAACTAATTTAACTTGAAATTATCTGAGTTTGTGTATTTTAATGATACGTTTTTGTTATCCAAAAATCACAAGAATTCAATTCATAGTTTTAAAGATATACCCAAATCAATTTGTACATTGTATAAAAATGAAATTGTATGTCTTAAATGAGAAAGAAAGTAGAAAACATTCATCATGTGTAGCACTCCCCCAAACTAGAGAGTTAGCATGCCCTCATGCAATGCTAGAAAACAAATTGAGGTGGTTGCTACAATTTGTTGAAATCTATGCTTGGTGTAAAACAACATGGAATAAGGGAGGTGTTGAGAATGAATAAGAACATCAATGGATGATAAAGAACATTAATGGCATGGTCATAAGAAAGAAATGAATGAAAGTAATACTCCCCCAAACTGAAATATGATATGTTTCTGAAAAATGGGAAGTGGTAAAGATGTGGAATGATTGATGATAAATAATGCTCAATGGTTTTTCATGAAAATCTCCTAAATTTGTAATAAACAAGAAAATTATGTGATTTTACCTCAAGTTTTACCTTTGAAAAAAATGTGGAATGACATGTATGGACTGGCATTTGTTGAAGCTGATGTAGGCTGAGTTGATGCTGAAAGTGATGCAAAAGGTGGAATCCAGGCAAACACATTATGTATGAACAATTGTTCACATTCACGAGTTTCTCAAGCCTCTTCTGTTAGTTGCAATAGTGTGGCCTTGCTGAGAATAGAGTTTCCCACCATACTTGTTGTTCTCCTGTAAACAAATCACTATTTTGCATGCAAATTCCTTGAATCCATAGTTTTGGTTTTTAATAGCAATAGATAAGCCGCATGCAAAAAATTCAATCAATTTTTTTTTTTGAATAACCTTCCCCCTCCAATTGGAAAAGGGCATTCATGACCATAAAGCATAGGAAAGGTGTTGTTCTGATGGCAAGGCAAGGGAATGAATAGTGCAATAATAAATCAAGCAGAGTATACATATCAATGATAGGATGACAAGAGGTATTGTTATAATGAGAGCAGAGTGTGTAAAGATAGTTATGAATAAGAGATAGGATGCCTTGGATCGATGATAAGTTATACAAAAAAGAAAAAGGACAACAATATGCCAAAAAGATGCTTTGTTGACGTTATTCTAGCCGAGAATGACGCAATTGATCAGAAAACAATTTCTCATGCATAAATGTTCAAAAAAGGGAAAAATTAAGGAAATAACTTCTTCGATAAAAAGAGAGAATAAGAAAAGGGTATTATAGTAATAATTGATGATAAGATATAACTTCAATACCATAAGTAGAGCCTTTGTTGCTAGTAGGCGTCCATAGCCTCGGCAGGGTTGCCTTGTAACCCATATGAGATAGGATCCTCAATTTATAAATGGAGAGTTCCAGTGTTGTTCTAGAGAAGAGATCAGTGTGCTGGGATAGTAACCAGATAACCACACTACCATTCACTGGGATGTAGCAAAAATGATCAGGCCAGCTCGTGATGAGACCTCCTATTCCAAGGATATTTTGGCTATCCAATGGGTCATAACCCTGGTGTGGTGGCCATAATGGGAATGTCACTTTGTTACAACCTTATGAGCATGGTAGGCTGGCTCTTAATGAGACCCCCTATCCTCCATCTGCAAACAACATTTTATTGTTATTACACAGTTTTATGATAAATAAAGGGAGGCTCAGTAATCCTTAAGAGTAGGGATGGTGGAAGAAGTTGAAGATGTCAATAGAAAAAAATATACCCATAATCTCATTTATTACAGACAAAGAAGATTATAACCAGGAAAGGTGGAACCAGCATGGTATTAAGATGATCAATCAGTATCATGTACAGTAGAAAATGATGCAGTACAGTAGTATATAAATAACTATCCCTTTTCTTAAAAAGAATCTCTCATCCAGAAGTTGTCATGTTAAAGATTATAACGCGAATGATATTAACTCGCTTCAATAGAATCCATAATTCTTGTCCTCATAAAAGTAGTGTACTTCATGCCATGAAAGGGAATCGGTAAAATGTGGTTAAGATGAACTGGGAATAATCCCACAAGAGGAAGGAGGTGCTATTCACAACACACAAAACTTCACAAGAAGCAAAAATGTTGTTCTAAAGAGGGAACAACAAAAAGACTCTAAAAGTATTGTTCCATAGAGGGAACAACAAAAACTCAAAAATGATCAACAAAGTGTTGTTCCCTAAAGGGAAGAGAAAAAACTCTAAAATTGTTGTTCCCTTGAGGGAACAACAAAAACTCAAAAAGAGAGTTGTTCCCTAAAGGGAATAGCAAAAACTCTAAAAGTGTTGTTCCTTGAAGGGAACAACAAAACTCTAAAAATTGTTGTTTTCTTAAGGGAACAGGAAAAAAAACACTCAAAAAAAGTGTTGTTCCGTTGAGGGAACAAAAAAACTCTAAAATCATTGTTCCCTTGAGGGAACAACAACAAACAATCCAAAAAAGTTTTGTTCCCTAGAGGAAACAACAAAACAAACACTCGGAAAAGTGTTGTTCCCTGGAGGGAACAACAAAAACACTTGAAAAAGTGTTGTTCCCTTTTGGGAACAACAACTATTTGCTAGAAGAAATAACGAAAAAACACTTGGAAAAAGTGTTGTTCCCTAGAGGGAACAACAAAAGACACTCAGAAAAAGTAATGTTCCCTGGAAGGAACAACAAAAACACTTGAAAAAGTGTTGTTCCCTAGAAGGAACAACAAGAAAAGCACTTGGGAAAAGTGATGTTTCTTGGAGGGAACAAAAAAAAAACACTCGGAGAAAGTGTTGCTCCCTGCAGGGAACAACAAATAAACCACTCAAAAAAAGTGTTGTTCCCTGGAGGGAACAACAAAATCATACTCAGAAAAATGTTTCATTCCCTAGAGGGAACAACAAAGGAAAACATATAGAAAAAGTGTTGTTCCATTTACGGAACACCAAAAAAATGCTTGCAGAAGTGTTGTTGCCTTTACAGAACAGCGAAAACACATGGAAAAGTGTTGTTCCCTTTAGGGAACAACAAATCAACACACGAAAAAGTGTTGTTCGCTGGAGGGAACAACAGTTATTCCCTGTAGGGAACAACAAAAGAAAGCAGGAAGAGAAAAAAAATAGATAGGCAATCATCTTTAGTGCTCTAAACAACAGCAGGGAAATCATAAAATAAAAGAAATAGAAAAAAACAGAAAAAACAATTGTATTTACATAAAAACAGAGAAAATAAATCATATTTACAATAGCAAAAAAATAGAGAAGAACACATAAAAAAATCATATTTATAGTAAGGAAATAACATTTTACAGAAATGAAGTTGCCGAAGGATTGCCTTCTGCAACTTAAACTTGCATAGTTCGGTCCTCATTGTTCAATCGCCAGTGGAGCGGAAACTACAATTTGAAGGAAGCAGCACCTAAAACACAAAACATAAGAGAAATAAAAAAAAATAACAACACTTTATTTAAAGAAAATAGTATATAAATAAATAAATTAAGTTACAATTGCTATGATGTTATTTCTTAAGGGAATATGAATCTATCAAATGGAAAAAAAATGATCTCTTGGAAAAATGTATTAGCAGCAGTGACATGAATCTTCAAATGGAAATCAATTCTTCATTTCTTCTGTTATGAATCCATTAGGTAATGAATTGGATGAAACGTCCTTGTTTCATTAAAATTTCTTTCAAGAATCGTTTGTCCATAAATTGATCTTCTTTATTCTTCTAAGACCTGCAAAAAAACGAGTGTCTACCTACAATAAAACATTAAATCATGGAGAAAGAGAGGTGATCGGGCTTCCCTAATCCAAGAATTATGCAAAAAACTAACAATTAATTACTTTGTAAAATAAATCCACGGAAAAAATAACAAAGTAAAATTTATTTGTCATCTGCGGGAGAGAAGTGGTCGACCATACTAACTAGCAGTGTTTTGATCACAAATCCTTTGTTTTTGGTCTGATTCAAGTGATTCAAAAGCCAAATGTGAGCTAATTCAAACTTGTATAACCAATAGAAGCAGGTTTAGAAAATTCCATGATATGATATGTCAATTTTACTTAAAACAAGCTGCATAACAGAGTCATTTTCGATCACCTATCTTAGACCAACAGTGGATATTTTAAGCATAGATTTTTCGTTTGTTGATGGATTCAAATGATTCAAATTAGAAATAAAAGTATATTCATTTATTTATCTCCAATAGAAATAGGTTTTGAAAACAAAAAGAATTGATGGGTCAAATACTCTAATGAACAACCGGAAAAACAGAGTTTTAAGAGTGTTGATTTACAATAGACAGTCAGTATTTTGGTCATAAATTTCTCATACGATATCAAAAATGAGTGATTAAAATTGACTTGTAAACTAAATTCATAGGTAAAGATACCATAGAAACAGATTTTCAAAATACATTGCATTTTGTGGTCACGGAACCTGAAGGCGTCATGAGTCATAAAGGGTTCTCCACCCTTATTTTTGTAAATTAAAGTTGGATGTAAAAGATCTACCTATGGTCCACGGACCGTAGGATTTTATAAAAAGAGTTAAGTAAGTAAGGTCTACGTAGTTCAGATAAGTCTTAGGGAGTCATAGCTTTGAAGGAAGGAGTCTAAGTTTCTGGTTGTAGCATAGGTAGAGGCTCTGTAGTTGAGTGCGTAGGGGCCTAGGGTGGAAGTCTGTAGTTGATTCCGTGGACACGGGGTGGAAAGAGTCTATAATCACTTGAAGATTTCAATAAAGAGAATTATTTTTGCAATTAATGCATCTTGACAAGTTATGTATGAATTTCATTTATAATGCTTATATGATGCACGAATGTATGTAATTACATTCGTTAAGTGAACGTAAGTAAGAACATATGTTTACATAGTGCTAACTATGATTTTTCAATAAGATAAGTAAGATCCTTAAGATAACTAGGGAATCTGTGCAATATGCTCCCTTAACAATGAAAAAGTAACTGAGCCACAGGTTAGGGCTGCGTGAAGGTCGATCATCCCTTTTCGTGGAGGTACTGAAGGCCAGAATAAAGGGCTAGCCTGACAAGCCCTAGAACTAAGTGACCTACGTGGAAGAAAGAATAAAAGGAATTAACCAACATCATGACCATATCAGGGTGCAGAAACTTGGTTCCAACATCCCCCCTTACTACTTTAGGTGAGACTTCAGTTCACGCTCCACGGGCTGATGCCGAAAGGGCCAGCAGTGTAGGGATTTGTTTGGCTAACTAATGCTGAACCTGGGCCAGTCCCTAACAAGCCAACACATGGTTTTGTTGTGGGGACCAGAATCTGCATAAGAGATGTGTGATGTTGTATCACTGGAATCCAACTAAGAAAGAGACTGGGGACTAGATGGATAGGAAGATTCACGAACCTATCTTAGACCAACAGTGGATATTTTAAGCATAGATTTTTCGTTTGTTGATGGATTCAAATGATTCAAATTAGAAATAAAAGTATATTCATTTATTTATCTCCAATAGAAATAGGTTTTGAAAACAAAAAGAATTGATGGGTCAAATACTCTAATGAACAACCGGAAAAACAGAGTTTTAAGAGTGTTGATTTACAATAGACAGTCAGTATTTTGGTCATAAATTTCTCATACGATAACAAAAATGAGTGATTAAAATTGACTTGTAAACTAAATTCATAGGTAAAGATACCATAGAAACAGATTTTCAAAATATATTCATTTAGGCTTCCAAAAACTGACTGTCCCAACTCTATTCCTGAGATGCCTACTAGACACCCAGTCAATGTTTTGGTTATAACTTTTTCATTTCAAATCCAAATTGAGTGATTAAAATTGGGTTGGAAAGTAGACATCAATGAATACTTAGGATAGAAATAGGTTTTAAAAATATAGTCATTTAGGCCTCCAAAAACTGACTGTCCCAACTCTGTTCCTATGCTGTCTACTAGACACCCTGTCAATGTTTTGGTTATAACGTTTTGTTTCAAATCCAAATTGAGATATTCAAATTGGGTTGGAAACTAAAAATAAAGGGATAGTTAGCATAGAAACATGTTTTAAAAATATTCCCTTTTGGTCCCTCAAAACATGACTGTCCTGACTGTGCTTTCAGAAATTTCATCAAGCCCATAAACCAAAAAAGTATGATATTCAAGCGTTTGTTTTTTCAAATCGGTGATAAAAATGAATATGAGTGTTTGTGGAACTATTATTTCCATTATAATTCATCTACATACACAAATTAATTAAAACATTTATCACCAATGTTGATTTCCACAATGTGTTGCAACAAAAACAACTATTTTTACATAAAAACAAAATGTATTTATTTATGTCCTTATTTATTTTATTTTTTTTTACATTAACCTACTCTTCTTTGAAAAATAAATCTGATTAGGTATAAGAGTACATTTACTGGAGCCATTTTCGAAATAAGGCCTCATGTGTGTATATACCCAAATTTGAAAAATGCATGTTAATGAATATTAAGGTATGAGATGCTAACTTCCCTTGAAAAGATGGTGTCAAAAATTGTTAAGTATGGAGTGATGCTCCAAGAAAATGATGGAGTGACACCAATGTTCAATATAACCTTTACTTTCTTGATTTCCCATAGCCATCATATCATGAAGTTCTTGAGATTTTAAAAAGACTTGTTGATGCAAACTAGAAGAAACCTCATTTTCTTCCATAACTTCTACAATTTTTGGATTTGAAACATCCTGAATCTCAATATAAGTTTTCTCCAATGGTGCATGTGAGATAGAAGGGGTGGGAAGGGTGGGTAAATTTTGTAGTTCAACACTGTAAGCATGTTTTACTAGTTTATTGTGGTGAGGGTGTGGAATGAGTTGAGTAGGAAAATATGTACGAAATGGAGCATTTTAATGATGTAGTTGATTGGGTTGTGTGGATGGTTTTTGATAGAAAAGCAAGATGTTGTGGAAGAGCTAGTGAAGAATATGGATGATGTGTTTGTGCTGCAAGATGAGGGAGAGCAGTCATGCAATCATAAGGTGAACCATGCCAAACTTGTAGACAAGATTGGTGGTGGTTATATTGAGATTGACATGTTTCCCTAAAACATGAGTATTCCATAATGGATTATGCAAGTAAGAGAATGGAGAGGAAGTGTTTTGAACCATACATGTAGGCCATGTTTCCCATGGTTTTGACCCTATTGTAGCTTCCTGATCTCTTTGATATGCTACTTCCATCCTAGATAAGGAAGAACAACTCTCTACGGGATGCTTCTTTCTATAATGAGGGAAAAACACTTCTTCAATTTCTTGATATTTCTGAACCTGCAAAACATCCAATTTTGAATTTAGAGAGCTGATAAAATCAACTTTAAAATTTTCAAATAAAACATTGATTTCAGCTCTTATGTCTCCTATTCTTCTAGCAGATTTGGAAAAGAGAGAAGAAATTCTCTAGAATTCTTACTAGCTTTGGAGATTCCTCTTGAATACCTTATGCACAATTCACAAACATCATCATATGATAACTGAAAAACATCACCTTTTCCTATCATATTTAAGAGTTCTAAAAATTCATCTTTGATTTCTTTAAGAAGGAGTGTTTTTAAGGTCTCTTTTTCCATATACTTATGCTTTGATTTTTGAAGGTTATATTGAAATTGCTCTACATAGTCCTCCAAGATTTCATCCTCCCTTTGTATCATACCGAAAATATCTTCATTGGATTTGTAGTAGTCTTGGTACCTCTTCAAGAATATGTTCTTCATGTCCTCCCATGTTTGGATGCAGTTCCCACCTAGGTTCATGAACCATCGAAGAGCTGCTCCTTTTAGAGTAAGAGGAAACACTTTCAACCTTTTGTTGACAATAATACTGAGAGGGGGGGGTGAATCAGTATTATCTAATTCTTTTACCAAAACTTCCTTATTTATACTTTGAATTATTTTTGCATACCAATACCATAAATAATGAGCATGAACAAGAAAAGCAGGCAGTCACATCAAAGAACACCAGATATAAGGTGGAAACCCAATGTGGGTGAAAACCACCTGCTGCAATATGTCTCTATCTTCTTTTCAAATTAGAAACTCCTTTTACAATGGTATTGTACTGGTGCAGTCCTTTACCAGTACGCAGGCTGCAACCTGCAGAGAGCTACAACTCTCTCTCGTTTTCCAGTCTCTCCTGGAAGGGAGCTACAACCCCCTACTTCTTTTCTTTCAAGGACCACTTTTCATAAATTTTCAAACTGGATCCATAAATATAAAATGATCATCAAGTACCAGTAAGTCACCCAGATAACCAGATCCAAAATAACAGAAAACTAAACCCAGAACACCTTTTGCGGTGTCTCCTGTAGCGCCTCCTGCGACGCCTCCTGCGGCGTCTCCTGCGGCGTCTTCCTGCGGCGCCTCCTACAGCGTCTTCTACAGCGCCTCCTGTGGCGCCTCCTGCGGTGCCCCCTGCGGCATCCTCCTATAGCGCCCCCTGCGGCGTCCTCCTGCGGCGCCCCCTGCGGCGCCTCCTGTGGCGCCCCCTACGGCGTCTCCTGCGGCGTCTTCCTGCGGCGCTCCTCCGGCGTCCTCCTGCGCGTCGTCCTGTGGCCTTCTGTGGCGTCTCTGCGGCTCTTCTGCGGCAACTCCTGCGGCGCCCCCTGTGGCCCCTCCTGCGGCGCCTCTCCGGCGTCTTCTTGGGCGTCTCCTGCGCCGTCTCCTGCGGCGCCTCCTGCGGCGTCTTCTGCGGCGAACCCTTTGCGACGTCTCCTGCGGCGCCTCCTGCAGCGTCTCCTGCGGCGCCTCCTGTGGCGTCTCCTGCAGCGCCTCCTGCGGCGTCTTCCTGAGGCGCCCCCTGCGGCGTCTCCTGCGGCGCCTCCGCACTTCCACAGCTGCAGCACTCGAGAGATCGCCCTTCACAGATTCACTTTCCACCTTACTTTCATATAGATCGAGCTTTTGAAACAATAACCCAATATTTCATATCTTAAGATATTCAACCCAAAAGCATACCTAAGCCAAATGATCTCCTTTGCTTTATATAGGCAAGCTCTTCCTCAAATCATGGATCATGGGGCTCAATAATAAGAATAAAATAAAACAATACCATGGGCCAAAACCATAACAAACCAATACCATCAACTCAATACTAGGGATCAACACGTCTGTCGAGATGCCATGGTCCAAGAACCATAGGTTCAAATTCCAAGGACTAACTACCATGGACCAAAGGTAAGTTTTCCCACATGAAATAAACTTTTCTCCATAGGTTCAAATTCCAAGGACTAACTACCATGGACCAAAGATAAGTTTTCCCACATGAAATAAACTTTTCTCTGCATAAAATTCCGTGAACTTTTCTCCACATGAATAAACTTTTTAATTCTCATCATATTGAGAGCCATGCCATGGGTGTTGCCATCAAGTACAACATCTGTAACATATAACCATAACAGAAACATAATGCCAACAATCTCCCCCTTTGGACTTGATGGCAACCTCAAAAACTTCAGCGACATTCTCCCCCTTTGACATCAAGGGCAAAGGGTTATGCTCCCCTTAAGAACATGCTCCCCCTGAATATGAACTAGATCTGCAAAGAAGAACCATAAACCACCAAACACCATAAATGACCACGAAAGAGATAGAGACATATTGCAGCCACCTTAAGACCAACATCCATGATATTCTTTTTGTACGTCCTCCATAATGCCAACAATGAATTATGTGCTCCCCCTGAACCTGTGCCATTCAATCTTCAACCAACCCGCAAACCAGCAAATGTACGCATATACCCAAAATGAACTGTGCGTACAACCATCAAAAAAGATTCAACAAGATGATGCATCAACAACCCCCAGCTTTTGCCTGAGGTATTCAAAGGCCTCCCTGGGCAATGGTTTGGTGAGAATATCAGCAACTTGTTCCTTAGAAGGAACATACTCCAACTTGACCTTTTGTTCAAGAACTTGTTCCCGAAGAAAATGATATTTGATCGGTATATGCTTTGTCTTCGAATGCATGACTGGATTCTTTGAAATGCTGATTGCACTTGTGTTATCACATAAGATGGAGATAGGTGGAGTACAATCGATTTGAAAATCCTGCAAGGTCTGCATCATCCAAAGGAGTTGAGTGCAGCAAGATGCAGCAGCAACATATTCCGCTTCAGCTGTAGATAAGGCAATCGAACTCTGTTTCTTGCTGAACCAAGATACTAATCTGGAACCCATAAAGAACGCACCACAACTTGTGCTCTTCTTGTCATCCACGCTTCCGGCCCAATCTGCATCTGTATAAGCATGAAGTGTGAGATCTGTATCTCTAGGATACCATAAGCCATAATTTTTGTGTCCCTTGAAGATATTTGAAAATTCTCTTCACTGCCTGAAGATGAGTCTCCTTTGGATTTGCCTGAAATCTTCCAACTATTCCTACTGCATGCATGATGTCCGGTCGGGTACCTGTCAAATAAAGTAGACTTCCAATCATAGATCTGTAGGTTGGTTGATGTACTGCTGCAGATTCATCATTTGCACTGAGGCTACATCCTGTGACCATGGGTGTACATACTGGTTTTGCGTCTTCCATGCCATATTTCTTCAAGATCTGTTTGAGATACTTGGTTTGAGATAAAAATATTCCTCCTTCTTTTTGTTGGATTTGCAAACCAAGGAAATATGTCAGTTCTCCCAGCAAGGACATTTCAAATTCTTTCTGCATGACCAAGGCAAAGCTTTGACTCATCTCTTCTTCATTGCTGCCAAAAATAATGTCATCTACATACACAACAAGTATTAGCAATTTATCATTTTCAACTTTTATATAAAGATTGCTATCTGCTGAACCTTTTGAAAAACCTTGTTGATGAAGATATTTATCCAAACGATAGTACCAAGCCCTTGGAGCTTGTTTGAGCCCATAGAGAGCCTTTTTCAATCTGCATACAAGATTTGGATCATTTCCAAGAATGAACCCATCTGGCTGTTCAATGTATACTTCTTCTTCCAAGTCTCCATTCAGAAAGGCTGATTTCACATCCATTTGAAATACTTTGAAGTTTTGAAAACTTGAGAGAGCAAGGAACATTCGAATGGCTTCAAGTCTTGCAACAGGAGCAAAGGTTTCTTCGAAATCTATTCCTTCTTGCTGCACATACCCTTTACAAACAAGTCTGGCTTTGTTTCTAATTACTTCTCCATTTTCATTCAGTTTGTTTTTGAAGACCCATTTTGTTCCGATAACATTCTTATCCTTCGGTCTAGGAACCAGTTCCCAAGTGTTGTTCCTTTCGATTTGCTCAAGTTCTTCATCCATTGCTTTTATCCAACATTCATCTTTGCATGCCTCTTTCACATTTTGTGGTTCAATAGAGGAGAGTAATGCCAAATAGCTTGAGGTTTCTGCAACTGTTCTTCTTGTTTGTACACCTGCTTCTTTCTACCCCATAATCTGAGATTCTGGATGATTCTTCTGAACATATCTGGATGGAGTCTTTTCTTCTATTCTTGTCTGCTCCTCTGGTTCTTCTTGAGGTTCTTCATCATTCTGTTGTTGAGGGTAGCCTTCATCTTCTTCGATGTCTTAATGATGTACTTGTCTAGGGATGTATCCCTTCTCATCAACCACTACATCAATGCTTTCAACAATTCTACCAAGTCTTTTATTGTAGCACTTGTATGCTTTGCTATGTGGAGAGTAACCAAGAAGAATGCCTTCATCTACTCTAGGTTCAAGTTTACCAAGCTGCTCATCAGTATTCTTAAAATAGCATTTGCTCCCAAAGATTTTGAAGTGCTTTACTGAAGGAGTCTTACCATTCCAGAGCTCATGAGGAGTTTGAGTGTTGTTCACCCGGACATTTGTTTTGTTTAGAATAACAACTGCAGCATGAGCAGCTTCACCCCAGAAAGTTGCGGGAGTCCCTGATTCATCAAGCATAGCACGGGCCATTTTTTGGACTATTCTGTTCATTCTTTCCACAACTCCATTTTGCTGAGGAGTTCTAGCTGTAGAGAATTCTCTTCTTATCCCATGTTCTTCACAGAAATCAAAAAAATTCATTTGAGGTAAACTCCCCACCTCTGTCGGATCTGAGGCACTTAATTTTGTGACCCGATTCATTTTCAGCCAAGGCTTTGAAGGCTTTGAATTTTTCGAATGCTTCATCTTTGTGATTCATAAGTCCTAACCAGACAAACCTGGAGAAATCGTCAATGAATAATATCAAGTATTCTTCTCCTCGAGGTGTTCTTTTTCTGAAAGGACCGCATGTATCTGTATGTACTAGCTCAAGAGGCATGCTAGCTGATCCTTCCTTCTCTGAAAAGTTAGTTCTGGTTTGTTTTCCAAACTGACATGATTTGCATATGGTGTTGTCAGGAATTTTGATATCTGGAAGATCGCGAACTGCCTGATATTTGCATGGTTTCCTTATTTGTGAAAATCTTAGATGCCCCAACCTCCGATTCCATAACCAGTGCTCATCATCCTTGCTCAGATAGCATTGTTGTTATTCTTCTTCAAATATGTACAGATTATTTGGAGTTCTTTTGCCTTTGATAATTGTTTTACCTGTATCAAGACCATGAACAAGACATCCATTTGACCTGAATATTATCTCGGTTCTTTGATCACACATCTGGCTGACACATAGAAGATTATGCTTCAATCCATCAACATACAAAACATTTCTAGCCTTGACCTTTTCTTTTAACCGAGCAATGCCTTTTCCTTTTATAGTTGCAGGAGTATCATTTCCAAAAGAAACTTTCTTTCCCTTTTCTAGAGCAGAGTAAGACTCAAGTTTTTCTTTCTCACTTGTCATATGCTTTGAACATCCACTGTCAATGTACCATAGATTTTCTTGTCCCTCTGCATAAAATGCTATCCCACATCTTTCTGTTTGTGGTTCCTTTATTCTCCATGTTTTGTTGCTTGAGGCTTGTTCCTTTTTCTGCTGAAACCTGCTCCTGCATTCAGAATCTTCATGACCAAAGTTATTGCAAATAGAACATTCAACTTCATTTTCAAGAGCCGAAAATTTGTTGTAGGTCCTTTTTGTAATCCCGGTCATACTTCTTTGTTTTTGAGCTTCTCTAGTCATGATTGTCTTATATGCAACACATTGAGCTGCTTTGTGACCAAAGTTATGACAAGAAAAACATTGTCCATTGAAGAAACTTCTGCGGTTATCAAATCTACCGACCAAGTGATTGTAATCTCGATTGTTATTCATTCTTGAACCAAATTGAGAAGACTTTACCTGTGGCTGGTTGTAGCTTTTGTTCACTCTTAAAACAGATTGCCCCTGATAGCCTTTGTTTGCAATTTGTCCCTACTTTACCTGATAGTCTCCATTGTGCTTTTGCTCACTCCTTTTTGTTGCATCAAGATAACTTTTGAAGTGGATGCTTGAGAAGTTTCTCCATTATAGCCCAGACCTGTCCTTGTTTGAGGGAGAACGCGTGCATTAATAATCTCATCCAGAGTTTTCAGATCCTTTTGACAAACTTTAAGATAATAGCTTTTGTTTTCTCATGCTCTTTTCTAGATCAAATTTCACAACCTTCCCTAACTTTTCAAAATGTTTTTCCTTTTCATCAATTTGAAATTGTAGAGTGTCAATGATCATATTCTTTTCCTCTATACATCTCTTGAGTCTAGTAATTTCTTCAAAAAGGTTATCCACATCTATAGCATCCATATAATCATCATCTTCAAATGCCATTAACAGTTTATATTCATTACCTTGTTCATCTTCATCACTATTTGATAGACCATCACTATCTTCATGAGTGTAGTAGCTTTTCTTATTTGCACCCTGTTCCTTGTTCCATCTAGCAGGTTCCTTTCCTTTATCCTTATGAGGACATTTTGCAGCATAATGACCAACTCTTCCACAAGCAAAGCATTTAAAAGGTAACTTACCTCTGAACCTTCTAGAACCCCTTTGAAGATTTCTGACAATGATTCTTCTTCTTCTTCTTCTGGTACGTGACTTTCTTCATAATAATCTCCTTTTCCTGACGCTTTGAAAGCAGCTTCTCTTCTATCT